>PVKZ01000207.1:175325-282423 GCA_004027375.1 Macroglossus sobrinus
AAAAAAAAAAAAAAAAAGCATTCAACAAAATCCAGCATCCATTTATGATAAAAACTCTCAGCAAAGTGGAACTAGAAGGAACATACCTCAACGTAATAAAGACCACATGACAAACTTATAGCTAACATTAGACTCAATGGGGAAAAGCTAAAGTGTTTTACTTACGATCAGAGACAAGACAAGGGTGCTCACTTTCACCACTTCTATTCAACATAGTATTGAAAGTCCTAGCTATAGCAATCAGACAAGAGAAATAAAAGGCATATAACTTGAAAATGAAGAAGTAAAACTATCATTATTTGGAGATGACATGATACTATATATAGAGAACTCTAAAGATTCCACCAAAAAACTGTTAGAACTGATCAATGAATTCAGTAAAGTAACAGGATACAAAATTAATATTCAAAAGTTGGTTGCATTTTATACGCCAATGATGAACTTTCAGAAAGAGAAATTAAGGAAACAATTCCAATTACAACTACATCGAAAACAATACAATACCTAATAATCAAATTAACCAAAGAGGTAAAAGACCTATTCTTGGAAAATGACAAGTCATTGAAAAGAGAAAATGAAGAAGATACAAATAAATGGAAGCATATACTGTGGCTCATGGGTAGGAAGAATCAACATCGTTAAAATGGCCATACTACCCAAAGCAATCTATAGATTCAGTGCAATCCCTATCAAAACACCAATGGTATTTTTCAGAGAACTAGAACAAATAATCCAAAACCTTATATGGAACCATAAAGACCCTGAATAGCCATGGCAATCTTGAGAAAGAAGAACAAAACTAGAGGTATCACTACTGTACTAATATAGTAGAATTATACTACAAAGCTACAGTAATCAAAATAGCATGATACTGGCATAAACAGAAATGTATAGATTAGTGGAACAGAGCAGAGAGCACAGAAATTAATCCACACTTACGTGGCCATTTACTCTATGACAAAGGAGGCAAGAATATACAATAGGGTAAAGATGGTCTCTTCACAAAATGATATTGGGAAAACAGAACAGATACATTCAAAAAAATGAAACTGGACCAACTTCTTACACCATATACAAGAATAAACTAAAAATGGATTAAAGACTTATATGGAAGACCTCAAACCATAAAACTTCTAGAAGAATACACAGGTAGTAAACTTTCTGATATTGCTATTAGCAATTTTTTTTCCTGATATATCTCCTTGGACAAAGGAAACAAAAGAATAAACAAACAATGAAACTACATCAAACTAAAAAGTTTCTGCACAACAAAGGAAACCATCAACAAAACAAAAAGACAACCTACTGAATGAGAAGATATTTGCCTATGATACATCTGATAAAGGGTTAATATCCAGAATTGATAAAGAACTCATATAACTCAACAACAACAACAAAAACAAACAATCCAATTTAAAAATGTGCAGAAGACCTGAATAGGTATTCCTCCAAAGAGGAAATACAAATGGCCAACAGACATATGAAAATATGCTCATGGTCACTAATCATCAGAGAAATGCAAATTAAAACCACAATGAGATATTGTCTCACACTTGTCAGATTGGCTATCATCAATAAATCAAAAAACAACAAATGTTGGAGACGATGTGGAAAAAAGTGAACCTCCATACACTATTGGTAGGATTGTAAATTGGTACAGCCACTCTGGAAAAATGGTTAGAGTTTTCTCAAAAACTTAAAAATAGAACCACCTTTTGACCCAGCAATTGCACTTCTGGGTATTTATCCAAAGAAAACCAAAATATAGTTTGTAAACATCTATGCACCCCTATGTTCACGGAAGCACTCTTCACAATAGCCAAGATATGGAAGCAATCTAAATGCCCATAAATAGACAACTGGATATAGAAGTTATGGTACATATATAAAATGGAATATTACTCAGCTACTAAAAAAATAAAATCCTACCATTTGCAATGATATGGATGAACCTAGAGGTTATTATGCTGAGTGAAATAAGTCAGACAGAGAAAAAGAAATACCACATGATTTCACTTATATGCAGAATCTAAGGAACAAAAGAAACGAACAAACTGAAACAGACTCACGGATACAGAGAACAAACTGATGGCTGCTGGATAGGAGGGATTGTGGGGTAGGCTGTGTGAAAAAGGGGAAGGGATAAAGAAGTACAAATTAGTAGTCAGAAAACAGTCATGGGGATTCAGAGTATAGCATATTATTGTAAGGATTGTATATAGTACCAGATGAGTGATAGAGTAATCAGGAGGATCACTTCATGGATTGTATAAATGTCTAACTTTTTAAAGTTAAAAAATATATGTATAGATCAAAGAGTCAATAAATCAATAAATCTCTAAAAAAATCACTGAACTATTTCAGTATATAGGAATTATAAATCAGAAACCACATTTAAAAATTTTATTTATTTTTAAATTAGAGTTGATATTCAGTATTACTTTATATTAGTTTCAGGTGTACAGCATAGTGGTTAGACATTTATATAATTTACAAAGTGATCCTCCTGATTAGTCTAGTACCCACCTAGCACTCTACGTAGTTATTACAATATTATTGACTATATTCCTTATGCTGTACTTTAAATCCCTGAGACTATTCTGTAGCTACTACTTTGTACTTCTTCATTCCTTCACCTTTTTCATACAGCCCCCCAATCCTGCTCCAGTTTGGCAACTATCAGTTTGTTCTCTGTTATCTAAGTCTGTTTCTGTTTTCTTTGTTCATTTCTTTTGTTCTTTAGATTCCACATATAAGTAGGATATGATATTTGTCTTTCTCTGACTTATTTCACGCAGTATAATATCCTCTATGTCCATCCATCGTAAGATGTCATTTTTTATAGCCAAGTAATACTCCATTGTATATATGTAATATACCTTTTCCTATCCAGTCACAGATACCACATATTTTAAAAGAAATGTATGTATTTATGAGTATAGAAAAGTATGGTAGGATCACACTACTCATGGGGTGGCGATCTCACAGGGAAGAATTAAGCGTGTGTAGGGCAACTGGGGAGACTAATTCTTTATCTCTGGATTATTTCCCTTGTTATGGCAAACAAATTACTTTTGTAATTTAGATGATTGACAAACTTTTTTTAAAGAAGGTATTATTGATAATTGTTTAGTTTTTTAAAGGAAGAAATAGATAACAAATTTGGCAGTGCTTATATGTAAGGAAAGCACTACTAAAATGACAATTATTAAGAAATGTAACAGCATCTTTCATGTGTATGTCAAAGAGCTTTATAAATACTAACTAATCTTTATATAAGGGTAATTTATTGGGTTGAACCTTATTATTAAATATCAGCCTTATTTTATGTGGAGAATCTAAGGAACAAAGAAGTGGTTTGTATTAGGTTCCAAACTGACCTAGAAGCTAAACTTTGCATGTGCTTCCAGTCTACTTATTTGATTCTGGAACTTTGAACAACTCTGTTTTTTTTGTCCTATGGGAAAAAGTTATAATGTGAGTGTTCAAAACTTCTTACATTTAAAAGCATTTGTTAACCTAAAACTATAACCCCACAATTGGAAAAACTGGGTGGTGAAACAAAGGAATATGTATCAAGAATTACAATTTCAAATCTCCTGAGGCCAGTTAACAAAACACAAACCAGTTCTTAAGCCGTAAGATCTTGCTATTCTTTCTATCATCTGTCACTATATTCAGACAGAATATTTCTGGAATATTTAACAGCTACCAGAAAAAAATCAGGAGAAAAGTTTTGACAATAAAAATGTTGGGAAATAAGTTTAACATACCTGAAGACATGAGAGAGACTCTTCAAGACTTGGTACTGTCACTAATAATGATCCTTGTTTCCTTACATTATGGCTGATATATTCCCAGGCTCTACAACACATTAAAAACTTTATATGGTAGGTTTAACCAGACACTGAAAATTCTTTAAGAACAAAGATGACAAAAGAAAATGCAGCACAGGTGGTGTCTAGAAATCCAGATAGACAAAAATGTTTGCCTGCAGGAAATAGGACTGCAGCAACTTACTAGAAATTGGTAAATTCTTCAGCTTCTGAAGGGGTGTAGGTAAAATTGTAAAGTTATAGTATTGAAGAGATTTAACAAGATGGTGATTTGGTACTACAAGGCATTGTGAATTAGGCCAAAACTCAATTTTAGAACTAATATAGAAGTCAAAGCTGGATCGGCAGTCAAAGTGCTTTAAATTCTTTATGAAGTGTGTTAAAATTGGTTCCATAAACTGGATTTCTATGCTGAGTCTTGAGAGTACACCCCACTCCTGGGGAGCAATAATTAAGCAAAGCAAGGATATACATCCCTTGCAGTGGGGCAGATGGGCAATAGTGGCATCTGCACTTATTTTAGTTATTGCAATGGTTAATAAGTTTAGTACATTCTGGAATTCATTAGGCAAAATGATACAAATGTTCTTTCTCTCGGGCTAGATCTAAAATCACAGAGACATGTTTGATAATAAATGTCACTGTGTTTGGGCTAGAGCTGTCTGTTGTTTTGATGTGGTTCCTTCAAAATGACACATTTTACAAATTAATAAGAATGAAGACACCAAATGTATTGGCATGGTTAAGCGTGGCTCTCAAAATAGCACTTGCAGTTTCTGGTAAGTTGTCATTGTAATAGTTATATTTGTTTCACTACTGAAAAAATACATAGAGGCACCTTTTAAAATAACAATTACTCTATAATCTGGGTGTTACTCTGTAATGAGATCTAATTTATAGCTGAAGCCTCAGCCTTTCCTGAGTACACGTTTTCTATTATGATATACTTCTGTTTTCCCATATACTAAGTCCTATAGTAGTATCATTCCACTTGTCCTTCCATTTTGGTTGAGCTTTGGTTATATGATTAGCTTTTGGTTGAACTAGTTTCTTTTTAAATTATTTAAATTGTTCATTTCATAGTGGCCTTAACTTAATAAAATGGGTGTGTGTGTGTGTGTGAGTGAGAGAGAGAGAGAGAGAAAGAGAGAAAGAGAGAAATAGAGAGAGAGAGAGAGAGAGAGAGAGAGAGAGAGAGAAACAGAGAGAGAGAAAGAGAAACAGAGAGAGAGAGGGAGAGGGAGAGGGAGGGGTGGTCGTAGGGAAAATATAAAAGGGGAACAGGTGGCAGGATAAAAAAGTTTAGCCATTCAGGATTCCACTCACTATTAACTGTTTATGGTTTATAATTATATGCATTTTTATTTATCTGAGGTAGAAACCTTACTGATGCACTAATCCAAACATTTGAGTAATTCCCTTTCGTATATGTGGAAAGGAGCTTTCCAGCATCTAAAGTGTACATATGACTTTATGATAAATAAGAAGTCAGTAAGCCTAAATAGCCAGAAAATCAGCATCTCAGACTATAGACTATAAGAATTTTCTAATTAGAGGAACCTATATGTTCTTATACAGGTCACAAAGCATTAAATTGTGGCAGAGAAGTCAGAAAAGTAATCATAGATTTGAGAACTTTTCTATTACTTGAATAGTGGAATAAACTCCAGGAACCTACAATTTATTACCTCTTATTATTTTTAAAGTGTGATAATTAATCACTATTTTGGTTAATATTCTTATATCTTATTTTATATTCATTTATAGGCATTAGTTAATTCCCATCACTTTGTGATAGCATAGCATATGACTTTTTTTTTTTTTTCAAAGAAAAGAAACAGAGGCAGAAAAGAATAAGTATAAAGGCCCACAAGGAACTGATACTTTATTTCATCCCTGACTGCTAAATAAATGCTTGGGTCATGGTATCATTTTATATTCACCTAAAATTAGATGTAATATTTTATACAATTAGACAGTTTATTTTTATTTTTGTTTTATATGGAACATATTTCCTTTTTAATATAATTTCCTCGCAGTTGAGGTCATTTTTAAAAAGTTAAACATGAAAACATTTCTATTTTACCAATTCCTTTTCATACTTCGCTGAATATATTTTAACAACAGACTTCTTGTCTGAATAAGTAACATACCTGGCCTGTTCTGCCTCATCAAGAAAATATTCGAAGACATTATTCATTATAACAACATCAGCATTTTGCAGAAGTGAACCTTGGGTACAGATGTCTGCATGAAGTACCTAAAGAAGAATGAGTTCATTTAAGAGAACAAAGATACCGTATCATACAATCACAGAAGAAATATCTCTTGGACCAATAATGTTGTGCAGCAGTATGAGAAGTTGAGCCTTCTTAAAATGAGAGAAAACAGTATATTTAATATTACTACTATGAAATAACTAATACCTAATAAAAACCATAAACTTGTAAAAATTTGTTTTAGATAGTATTTATATAGTCATAGTTTTACTGTTTTAACTCCCAGTTCAGAGCTTTTTCCACAACAGTAGTCTCCCCATATCTGTGGTTTTGTTTTCCGAAGTTTCACGTACCATGGTCTGAAAATATTAAATGGAAAATCTCTGAAATAAATAGTTCATAATAAGTTTTAAATTGCACACCATTCTGAGTAGCATGATGAAATCTCACATCGTCCCACTCCATCCTGCCTGGATGTGAATCATCTCTTTGTCCAGCATATTTATACTGTATGCGCTCCCTACACATTGGTCACTTGGTAGCCATCTTGGTTATCAGACTGACTACTGAGGTACAGCAGTGCTTGTGTTTAAGTAACCCTTATTTGATTTAGTAACGGCCCCAAAGTACAAGAGTAGTGATGCTGGCAATTTGGATATGCCAAAGAGAAACTGTAAAATACTTTCTTTAAATGAAATGGTGAAAGTTCTAGACTTAATAGGCAAAGAAAAAGACATATGCTGAGGTTGCTAAGATCTAAGGTAAGAATGAATCTTCTATGAAATTGTAAAGAATGAAAAAAAATTCACTCTAGTTTTGCTGTCACATCTTAAACTGCAAAAGTTATGGCCACAGTGCGTGACAAGTGCTGAGTTGAAAAGGAAAAGGTATTAAATTTGTGGGTGGAAAACAGGAGCAGAAACTTGTGCCCACTGGCAGCAATATGTTGCGCCAAAAAAAGCATTGAGCCCATACGAAGACTTTAGCAAGGGATCCCCTGAAGCGAGTGACACCAAGCCATTTACTGCAAGTAAGGGACGGCACGCAGATTCAGGAATAGGTCTGGACTGAAAAAATAAAAATTACCAGAGAGAGGGGGAGAGAGACAGACAGACCACAGTCACATAACTTTTAGTACAGTTATTATAACTGTTCTACTTTATTATTCGTTATTGTTGTTAATCTCTTATTGTGCCTAATTTATAAGTTAAACTTTATATATGTATGTATAGGAAAAAACACAGTATATATAGGGTTTAATGTAATCCACTATTTCAGGCATTACTGGGGGTCTTGAAACGTATCTCTGGCAGATAAGGGAGACTACTGTATAACTATAACTATATTACTAGTTGTAAGAGTTATCAAATTCTGGCTCCATCATCAAGTAGTCAGTGTTCTCATAAATAAAACAGAATATCACAGATCAAATAGGACCATATAAAAGCTATAAAAGTAGTTTATAAATTATAAAATGTTAAATACAATATGTTAATTGACCTTGTCCTACTATTCACCTAAAATTCACTGGAATATATCATCATTCAAAAAAGCAAATAAAACAATTTACTTAAAAGCTATATACCTCAAAACCTTCACTTGGACTGCAATCAACAAATTTTACAGACTACAGGCAAGATAAGAAGAAGAAATATTTATTTGCTCAAGAGCTAACAACTTTTATTTTAAAAAGTTTACTTTGTACTATTTATTTCTTTCCATATAAAGATTTGGGGTCTTACAAATATATAGTATTTAGAATGTTGTGGGGTCTGACTTTTAAAATTATTTTTTCTTTAAGTAATAAAAATAAGTCGGCCTGGAGCCTCTGAAGCACAGCTTTGACATGTTCCTGAACACACAAAAAATAGTTAATCATTTCAAACTTTCTAAACATGTAATTTAAATAGAAAATAGGTATGTAAATAATCTACTCTCTAATAAATTGGGGAGGAAGAGCAATATGTAAGTGGAATATAATGATAATAATTGACTTTTATTAATGTTTTATATGTTGTCAACTCAATCTGGTTCTACACAGCAGCAACCAAGAATAGATACAAAAAGATTTCCCCAACTCCAATGCAGCAATTTCACTAAATTATGTTATACAGTGGATAATGAAATATATATTTAAAAGGGTACCTTTATTCTGTCAGTGAACTGGTATTTTTTAATGATCATTTCCTGCAACTGGCAAAAATCTCCATTCAATTCTACTCCATACAGTTGTAATGCTGAACTGTAAAGATAACCCTAAAATACAAAAATACATTAATATACAAATGAACTAACTTTTAATTGTGGGTTTACTTCTATTTGAAATTTAAAAAGTCAAATTTTTAAAAACAATTCAATAAAGTAAAAAATAAAAAATAAATAACATCTTGTAGTTTATGTAAAACTTACACTTGAAGAACTTGAAGTCTTACTGATGAAAATCTTGATTGCACTTTATTTTTTTCTGTCATTTATTCATTTATTTTCTAATAATGATTGTAGTTTATAAATTTCCATTATTTAAAAGTAATTATATTTTAAAAGATTGATTTCTTATTTTTCCTGATAAAACTGTGAATTCAACAATGGTGGAATGAGAAAAGTGATCACATATAGATTCTGTTTAATACCCTATTTCTGTAATTTCTTGGGAAGTTAAAATAGGAGAAAGGCATGAAAGGAGTAAACCTGTGGGGAATATAATGGAAAATCATGCATAATCTGACACTAGAGGAAGGTAACTGGAAGTGTGTCCTGTTTGGCGTAGGGAAGTCAGCTTGGTGTCTGGCAATCTGCCAAATATAATCAACCAGTTAGCAAGGATAATCAAGAATTGTTTATATTTTGTTATGTATCTATTTTGGAAGGAAAGATTAAATCATAATCTGAACATCATTTTACATCAACTAAAAGCTATGTGTAAACCAAATTATATTTACTGCTCATCAAGGATTTTTAGAATATATTTGACAGAGCAGATGTATGTATTCAAAAATTTTTTGTTGACTGGACCAATAAACAAAAAAGGACAATATGTTTAAATTTATTAACACTCCCACATACCTGTGTAGCCACAATTTTTTCAGTTACATACTCTTCTAACAAACCAAAAAAAAAAGATAAGAATGGACAAAATCAATAAGAATGGATCAATAATCATAATCTCTAATTTTTTTCTAAATCAAAACCATATGATAAACTATATTTTCTATTATGACCAATTTTCCTAATTATGGAAGAAAAGTCTTTAACTCTGAAAAATAAATGAAGCATTAAAGAGTTAACTGTTTCTGTTTAGAGCAGGCAATGATGCTAGGAACTGATAGTGCCTGTTTCTTGCATGAGCTTCTCCTGCTGTTGGCCACATGTTTCAACAAGTCTGCTAATGACAACCAGAAACCACATTTTAGTTTTTTGATAAAACCATTTAAGAACATTAAAAACACTCATGATTTAAATTAAAAAAAAAAAAGCCACATTGAAGTGATATTTCAGAAACAAATGTCTATATTCAAAGTTTGGATCACAGAAAATTGGAGCAAGAAGTGTCCTTGGATATCACTTAGTTTACTCACTTACAGGGGAGGAACTTGAGGCCCTGAGGTGTTAAGTGACTTGCTTATGGCCACGCTCAATTTCCTGGGTCAAGTAAATTTGTCACTATTTCAGTACAGTACAGAGTTAGAAGGGCAGTAGTGACTGATAAAAGAGCAAAGAGGGTCATTTGTATCTGTTTTGCTGATATTCCTTCATTTGTGTTACAGAGATAACAAAGGAAATCAGAGAGCTGGCTTTTGAAATTACAAATTCAACAAACTATTTTAACTTTACTATTCTGTTATTCTAATAAATAAAGCCGAACTGTCACCTTGGATGGTGGCAGGCAAAAGTGTTGTTAGCAGAAGAAAGTATTTTCCAAATGGTGAGTATGTCCACAAGCTGGACTTTACCCCATAAAGGACTGTGCCAAGCCTGGAGCCAACGTCAACCAAGATCTTTCCCGATAGATCAGGGAGTACGTGATGATAAATGAACTTCAACTCCATGAGAGAGAAGGAATGAGAAATAAATCCTGGAGAATCAGAACAGAGTGAACATCAAATTTTGCTTGGGTATTAATAATTCCATTCTGTATTTCTAAACCTTTCACTTATATTTACAAAGGATATCTCATGTTTTTCTTTTCTTGACAACAAATGCCAGTTAGAGATTTAGAAAAAATTAATGTGATAATTTTGTACTCATTAACTCTGACATGTATTAGAAAAGAATTTCACTAAATTATGTTATACAGTGGATAATGAAATAAAAGTCTCTGACATTTAAAAAGACCCTCCGGAACACCTACCCAGCTGCCTGTCCCTATCCTTGTGCTCCTTATTTCCTTCTTTTCTCTACGACTTGTTGTTCCCTTGCATTGGTTCTAACTCCCATACCATCTGTTTTTCAAACCTTACCTCAGAATCAGCCACAGAAATGCCACGTATTACAACATTAGACTGTAAACTACCAAATGGCCAACTCTGGAATTGTGCAATATGGCAGCCCTGACCAACCTAAAATGTGTTCTGGAGTGCAGGAGAAGGGTGGTATGAAATGAGGTTAAGGTAATCCATGAATTGTTCATATTTCCCTTAATTTACTTGCTATAATTTCTACTCTCCTAGCCCATCTTCTCACTTTTTTATTTCTATAATGAAATATCCAGAAGAGATTGAGTCTGTTTTTTTTCTGATATAGATGTAAGTCAAAGACTTACTATATTATGTTCTACATGACATAATGTTTAGGAAGGAAAGAAACACCAGTCATAACTAATAGATAGTGGCAAAGAAAACGGAAGCAGGCAGGCTAATCCCTTGGAAGAAAATAATGAGTCTGACTAGGCCTCAGAAGTAATGCTTGTGCGGGGTGGGCATGGAGCACCATAGTCTTATGTCCCCAGAATCTTCATCCTTACTACCCTCTTTGCCACATTAGTGCTTCTGCCTTGGACTACAGAGTCATTTAGTGTTTTGTAGCTAGATAAGCCCCTTGTCTTACAGGGAAGGGGAGTCCCACATGGGGATAGCTTTTTCAGATTCATTATAGTTATCTGGGCTGGCTGAGCAACCTGATTTTTATAGGAAAATGCATTCTAATCTTCAAATTTTTATTTGTCAAACATTCCTCTTCTATACATTTTTATAAATCAGATCTGATATGTTTTACAGTTATAATTCACTTTTTTTTTTTTTTAAGGAGAGGCAAACATAGGTTGACCTCACAGATTGCAAGGATCTTGTCAGTTTACAATCCCTTTATTTTTTACACCTACAGCACCTGGTCTTCCTAGGTGGTCTCCCATCCAAGTACTAAACAGGCCCGACCCTACTTAGCTTCTGAGATCAGATGGGATCGAGCTTGTTCAGGGTAGCATGACCATGGACTATAATTTACTTTTTAGTTTTCCCTCTATTGTTCTTGGCTAAGTCCTTTTCTATTCTGTGAATTTCAACCACCTCAAATGGAAATCGTAAGTTCTAAAAATAGAATCTTAAACCAGTAAATTAGGGAAGTTTAATTCCCAATTATAAGTACAATACATTTATATTAGTGACATATTACCAGTTTGGTAGTAGTTAACTTTTGAGAATGATATCTAAGATCAGTATTCTGAGCACAAGATTACTTACCTGGAGGGTAGCCAACTCTTAGCAATAACTCTAGATCTAAGTGACCAGGGAGATTTCAAAAGCATGTCTAAAGTAATAGTCTAGACAATTATGTCCAGTTTGAACAAAGAATATATTAATAGAAGAGTTAACATATTAGCAACTTGGAGTCAGTATAGTTTCCCTTTTGTGACATAAGTGCTATATCTGAGGGCAGATATGCAGAAGACTTTCTGTCATGAGAGTAGTTCTCTGTTATGGACCAAAGATGCTCTACTAGGTCAAATCATGGCCTGAATATAAACTCTTTCTAAAGATTATCTCTCTTTGTCTTCTGAGTCCATGTTCATCAAGCAGTATTTGATTAACATCTGACTTCTCAAGTAGATGTTTTTATAGACAGAACATTTTAGCCCCTTAACAGTTACATTTCTCTTGTAAATAAATTAGCATTATGGTTTATATACAAATCTCTTTTGAGTA
This sequence comes from Macroglossus sobrinus, assembly GCA_004027375.1. Classification (NCBI taxonomy): domain Eukaryota; kingdom Metazoa; phylum Chordata; class Mammalia; order Chiroptera; family Pteropodidae; genus Macroglossus; species Macroglossus sobrinus. Next base: position 187,518 of record PVKZ01000207.1, read on the forward strand.
TGGAAATGAGTTAGTTGTCCTGTACTCACTCACTTCTGATTATTTTCTGGGCCTGAAAAGTCACCTCTGATTAAACGATTTCTGTGAAGAGCACAGATACCCTCCTGGGACACATTCAACGGCCTAGCTTCCTTAGACAATATTTCTATTTAATCTTCCTACCTGCAGTAATTGGTAATGACTATGCTGTAGGTTGGCCTTTTGCTTTCAGGAAACAGCAAATGACTTGGTCAATAATGTGCATACTCATGGCATGTAAGAAAAGTACAAAGTCATCAGGTTTGCATATTTGAATGCCTACCTAAAGGTGCCGTCTGGTGTGAGCCACACACCATACAGTAGTTTCTGCTCATTTTTCCTTCTTCACATAATGAATCAATAAAGTCTTCATCGTAAAGGAATGCATCAACGTGAATTGTGGGTTCTGGCCGACTCTGTATCTGGTGGAGTGAAGAAAAACATCAAAAGAAACAAAGTACAAAGAAGTCTCTTTTTATTGCTAAATAAAGCAAAACATCAGTGGTTCATATGCTAAAATTCTGCAACAACAAGGCATAGAAAGGCATGTTTCACTTATCTAAGTTAGCAACTCTGCTCTTTAGTTTTATTTGAGACACTAGCAACTTTTTATTTGACCTATAATGATGCAAAACATAGCTATGAGAAATATATAAAATTTTAGTAGAAAAAAGTATTTTGAGACCATATTGTCCATTCTAAGCAGTATATTTTACAAATAAAGAAATTTATACCCAGAGAGATTCCTCCAAAGAAATTACCTTAGGTGGTAAGGGGGAACAGTTTAAACTGATACTAGGTCTTCTGAGTCCTATGTGTCAGTGACTTACCCATCCAGATACTTAGCAAGTAATCTTTGCCCAGAGGCAAAGTTTTCAAGCAATAAAAATATTAGTAAAAGTTCATGCTTATAAATAGGCCCTTTATCAATACTGGTGGTACATGACATAATAGCAAGGGGCTACAATGAAAAAAATGTCTGATTTTTTTTTTTTACTTTAACTATAATAAAGAATCAACCTGTCTGCTTGGAAACTTACACAATTATATCTACATCTATATACACATACAAAATGTATAAACATACACAAATACCAGAAGGAAACAAAGATAAAAACATTTTGTTAGGATAAGAGACTATGGGTCGACCATTAACATGCAATGAATATTTTTTTCTCATTTTATGTATTGTGGTCTATCATGATACTGATAAAATTGTTTTATTAATAACATCCCAATTGTATGACAGATATTTTATTCTGTTTTAATACTATTCACTATTTTCTTCCTTTGAGAATTTACTTGAATGACTGGATGTTTACTAAGATTTGCTAAGTGTTCACAATGTGCCACAGCACTGTTAAAATTATACAGGATTTAGTTCCTCTGTTCAAAAATTTACATGCTGAAAAACCACATGGAGGGCTGCTGTTTTCAGATCAGTGGGAGAAGAGATTATTATTAGCTTGGCTTTAGGAAACAATATTCATAGTATATGTATTCCATAAGAGTTGGAATTTGGAAGGACCTGAATGGGGGTTGTCTGGAGAAGAAAAATGAGAACTAATTCTAAAATTAAAGGAATAAAAGAATAAGCAAAAATTGTACAATGCAAAAGTAAGCAAAGGAAACAAAGAAGTGAACCTCACCATTGATAAAAGCGAGAGAAACAGAACAGGGAAGTGAAAATCAGGACAATGATGTAGGCAGGACCAAATTACCATTGGGCCTTGATTTTTTTTTTTTTTTTTTGAGCGGGGTGTGAAAGTTGAATGCTTGGCAAACAGGATGCCGTAAAAAATATCTGTTGAATGAATAGTACTAAGGAGCCAGAGGGTCAGAGACTCAAAAGAATTGGGGGCATGGTTGAAGCATCAAATGAGAAATTGTTTAAAGTAGAATTCAGGACTCTTTAGACTGGAGAGGCTGTGGGGTTAGGGAAGAAGTGGAGAATCCTCAAGTAGAATTAAGAATAAATTAATATAATGTATTTACTTTTTGGAGGGCTAGATGTTCTGAAGAAAGCATGGTTTCTAGAGGTAAGCAATTTCGAAGATCTTCTGCTATATTTTTCAACACAATTTCATTATTATCGTGAGTAAACTCATCAAAATCTCCTGGAACGAAAAAAGAAATAGCTTTTATATAGTCATACCTAGAGTAAGTGATTATGATGGCCATATTTTCCATCAGCTAGCATCAATTCATAATAATAAAGATAAACCTCTAATGAATAAAATATTCAAGTTGTAACAAATGTTCCATTATAAAATTGAGTTTTTCCTTCTCTAAACTGCTTAAAAATATAAAATTTGACTGTTCAGTGTCATATAAAAACAAAGGCATTTTTAAAATGTAGTATTTTAACTACTTTATTTTTATTTAAAAATAGCACTGCCATCAGTTGTTAGTGTCTTAAACTCACCCGCAAGTAGTCAAATATTATTTCTCTAATCATACAGATCTACACAGATCTAAAAAGATTACTAAAAAGATAACTTTAATCTGAGAATCCTTGTATCCAATAAAATGTACCCAAGGCTTCAGATAATAAACACTAATCGCTGGCACTGACTATATCATAAACTTTACAACAATCGTGCTGATCTGCCACATTTGAGCAGCATATAAAATGATTATTAAAGTAGCAGATAAAATGACCATTAGAGTAGCATACTTCTGATGGCTGTGGCTTACTTTTGGATGATCTGGAAAAAGAGAAAGTGAGTGTGACTGTGTGTGTGCAATAAAGATGGAGAAGGTATGGTAAAAGATTGACAGTTGGTGACTCTAGTGAGAGTATAAACTTCATTGTTCTGTTGTTTCAACTTTTCTGTGTGTTTAAATTTTAAAAAATTGTCTCTAAAGTATTTTAAAGACTTCTAAGCAGCTCCTATTTAATTTTAAATTGAATGTGACTTATCTGGAATCAAAATACTCTTAAAGTTGGCTACTGTCTGGGATGTCAAGTATAGACTGAGAAGGACTACTAATGAAAATACTTTACTTTTCTCATGAAAGATTTTCTTATATTGAATTCTTGCTACAGTAAAGGAACCCCATAGGAACTGTGTCTTTCTTACTGTTTTAAAGTACCTGTAGAAGGGAGAAAAAGAGGATCCTGAAGGAAATATCATCTGCCTTGTCATCCCCGGCCCCTCAAATCTTTGGTTGTTTTCAAGCTCATGATCTCCTTCTTAAATATAAAATAATTCTTGTGTTGGTTCAGAATGTTATTTTCATGTCACAAATAACAAAATCTGAATAATATCTTATAGTTTACAAAGTTCTTTCACATAGAAACTAGGTCATTTATCTACTGTAACATCTATGTGAGGAAGAAAAGGCAAGCTTTTTTCCCTGATTTTCAGGTAACTGAGTCTTCTAAAGTTAAATGAATTATGTAAAGTTATGAAGCAGGCCAACAGCAGCACAAGGAAATAAACCAAGGTTTTCTGCCTCTAAATAAATGTACTCTTTTTCACTATGCCACTTTGTGTCCCTACATACAAAGGTTCTTTCTCTGCATAATTTTCCTCTGAGCAACAGTGGTTAATATGAAGATATATTACTTGGCTCTCTGAACCTATGGGAAGGTCTTTTAGCTCTTTTTTCTTTCCTCACTTTTCTAGTATAATGTTTTAAACTAGTACTTCATATTATTTTTAAAGGGAGGTAGAATATAAATTTTAGAAAAATAATTATTATGATTCATTCCAAATTGTTTTAGGTGGAACTCAAATAGCATCTGTGATACATTAAAAAAATAAACAACCTGGTCTTTTTTATTGTATTTTTAAAATCTAAATAAATTTTCTCAAGGTGCTGATTAATACTTAACATCTGCTTAGCTTCCTTCCAATGGCAGAACACTGGAAGCCTCTATGACACATATTTAATTCTAATAATATCACTCACACCAGTGATCCTCAGCAAGTTCTCTCAGTTTATAAATGTTATAACGAAAAAAGCCAATAAAAATCTCATTATGTTAAACTAAGATATTTCATAGCCCAGGCTTCTTTGGACTTAATTCTGTAACATCAACAACCATGTTAATAAAACATAGTTTTCATGGGGGTTTGCCTTATATAAAAAAAAGTCTCTTATAGTGGAAAGGGAACTTAGACTATAATTCATTACAAGATGGCAGAATCCATTTATGCATCACCAATATGACAGCTGTTCAGTCTTTGCTTGAATATATTCAGGGATAGCATTTCCTCCTCATGCCGAGACAGAATCTGCCTCTCCATAACATTAACTCATTTTTCCAATGTTAGCCTGAGAGGAATCGTCATCTTTAATACTACACAATTATTGAATGCGCTCTTAAGGCATGCTAGATTTTGAGCTGTACTTTTCAAACACTTGTCATTCAATCTTAAGCATCCTATAGGTGGTACTATTATTTCTATTTTATAAACAAGAATCTGAGGTCAGAGGTTAAGTTACTTGCCTCGAGTCATATTGGCAAATTGTAGAGTTGGTGGTGGCCTATGTCTTAACCAGTCATATGTGAAGCTCTAGGGAACTGGAAAAATGAAAGATGAGAATGGCTGCAAATTCTGAACCATCACAATGAATTTCTGGCTATCTCTCTAGTTAAACATGTTTATTTGGGAGCCAGTCTCCCAATTAATATGAGCATCACTAGACAAGATGATACCATGAAATTGTGTATTAAATTACTCAGTCATTTTAAAAGACAGTATTTAAAAGACAGTATTTAAAAGACTGCATTTGTTTTACCATAATACCAAGGATACCAGATGAAAATAAGAATTGGCACCTCTTACTCTGGACAACAAACTATTTCAACCACATTCCAGGGTAAAAAGAGATTTCTTCAGTTACAGCAAGGATTCTTCACCATGGCCCTAGTTAAGATCTGCATATGGGTTTTATGTGGTCTGTAGAAGGTCTAAAGTTGCATTCTTAGATGTATACCTAAATATGTATACTTTTCTAGAAATAAAGTTCTTAAGAGATCTTTAGAAATAATAGCTAATTTTTATAGAGCACTACATGTAGGACACTGTGGAAATTTTTAGCTAAAGAAGGCTAAAATTAGTTTTCTTATCTATCTATAGAGGTTGGCAAATAACTTCTGAAAAGAATAAAAAGACATTTTGCCCTAATAACTATACAACATCAAAAAGGCATATGATAGGAAATTACTGAAGTGTGTAAAACTGCAATTCAATTAACATTATATCATAAGTATTTACTGTCTTATTAAAATTAAATTCCTTAAAACATTATTTTTAAAGGCTGTTTAAATATTCCATCATATGTATAGTCCTACTACATTTAGTTATAACTGTGAAAAATTGGGAACACTGCAACTAACAATTTGGCATTAGAAGTAGAAGTTCTTAAATATTTTAAATGCTTTTGCTACATTTTGTCAAATTTCATGAAAGATGATACCAACTTACTCTAACAGAAAAGAATGGGTCTCATTAAACCCTTACAGCATTGAATATTACCATAAAAACAAACTTTGTTGCTTTAATTCTCATTTCTTTAATTACTAGTGAGGCTGAACATCTTTTAACATGTATAACAGCTATTTCAGAATGTGTGGTAATAGTATGTTGTTTGGAAAAAGATTAAAGAAAGGTGTTAATCAGTTGCCTAAGGACAGTAAAGATTTTCTCAAATTATCTATGTAGGTAGAGAGGGAGTAGAAAAAGAACTTTTCTAAAGGACAAAATTAATTCTTTAAAGATTTCCTACTTATATTTAAATATATGGGGGAAAAGAAGTCACCAAAGCTGAGAGTCTCTGAAGCAAACCCCATTTTTTATATATAGTCAGTATCAAGTCCCCCACTTTTTCTTTTGAGTCCTACTTGCTCTTTATTTCCACTTGAACTACCTCACAGCCACAGTCATCATCATCTCACAATTAGAATACCGCTACAAACTCATAACCAGCTCCTTAATACCAGTTTCTTTCCACTATAATACCTTACTTACCTATTTTAAACTAATCTTGTTTATATCTCACTTTCATGTCACTCCTTCTCCTCAGTTTTTAGATAGTTTTCTATTTTTCGATGTATCAGATCTCACACTAGCCTTTAAGGCTCTCTATATCACCACAGTCTAAGTATTCTATTTCCTATTCTCATTATTCCCTAATATAATTTTTGCTCAAGATAGGCAAATCTCTTCAGTTGTTCTCCATATTCATTATTATTCATAATGTTCCTGTCAACTGTATGACCTTATTTTCTATAATAAGGGCCGGTACAAGCAACTTCATCTACTTGAAGGCTTACCCTTGACCTCTAGCCTTCACTCACCCATATCTTTCCCTCTAATGACTTACAATGCATAATTAAACATTGGATTATACATTACCTATTATTTATTCATATCATATATTACTTTAAAGTCCCTATTCAAATTTAAAAAATTTATAAAGTGACTTCTGATTCCAGACGTGATAGCAACTGCCCTCACTTTCCCCTAATCTTCTCCTCTAAATACAACTAAATACCCAGGAAATAATTCAACAGGCAATCACAGAAGCACTCTAAAAGCTAGAACAAAGATGATGTACTAATCAGGGACTTTAGGACTTAGGTCACTGCAGTCAGTTCCTTGGGTTTTCTTATCTTCTATATATCCTGAAATGAGCACCAGAGAAGCCTGCATCCCAGAACTACTAAGAGGCATACATCAAAAAGAGAACTAAGAAAAGCCTGCTCTCTCTCACCAAAGACTGATAAAGGGGAAGAACAAGAGAGACCTATTAGGAAGCCCTAATCCACACTCCGCACCTCTGGCTGTGGCATGCAATCCAGGCAATCTGTAGTGTCAGGGGAGCCTGCTGTATCCAGGCCCTCTACCTAGTGGCATAAAGAGACCTAGGCCTGCCATCTTTCAGTCTTCTGCCTAGAGGCAGAGAGCAAACCAGACCCTGCTTGTCCCCCTAACGTTACCAGTGGAAGGCAGCTCAGTGAATGAGTGGTATAGGAAAGTGTTTTTCCCCCTGAAAGAACAAAGTAGACCTGAACAGTACTGCAAGAGCACTGAAAACTAAATTGTTATCAGAGCTATAGCCCACAAAAGTAGGCCAGAACCAAAAGGTTGAACTTAAGTAGGGCAGCTGCCTACTAAGATAGAAGACTTGAATAGGATCAAGTCTTAGCATAATATTCAAATTACCTAGGATACAATCCAAAATCACTTATCATACCAAGAACAGGAAAAAAATCATAATTTGAATCTGGCAATTCAGATGTTAATAGTCAAATGAATCAAAATTTGGATTATCAGAAAAGGATTTCAAAGCATCATAAAAATGTTTCAATAAGCAATTATAAATTCTCTTATAACAAGTGAAAAAATTTTAAAAATCTCAGCAAAGAAATAAAAGTCATAAAAAAGAATTAAATGGAAATTATAAAACTGAAAAATACAATAATCAAAATAAAAAAACTTTGCTGGATGGCTCAATAGTAAAATAGACAAAACAGGATAAAATTATTCAACTTGAGAACAGCTCAATTTAAAATTTACTTCATATGAAAAACATAGCTTCAGGGGTTTGTGGAACAATACAAAGATCTAACATTAGTATCAGAGTTCCAGAAGTGGGAGAAAGAGTATGGGGACGAAAAGTATTTGAAGAAATATAATGGAAAACCCCCCAAATTTGGTGAAAGACGTAAACTTAACAGATTTAAGAAGCCGAGCAAACTCCAAATCAGATAGAGCCAAAGAAATCCACACAAGGACATATCAATTAAACATCAGAAAACAAAAGACAAAAAACAAATCTTAAAACAACCAGAGAGACATGATTTATTACCTATAGGGGAATACCAATTCAAACAACAGTGAAGTTTTCATCTGAAAGCACAGGAGCCAGAATGAAGTTACAACATTTTTTAAGTGCTGGAAAAAAAGGACTGCAAACTGTGACTTTTATCTCTAATGAAATTATTACTCAGGAATGAAGAAGAAATAAAGACATCCTTGAATAAAGGAAAACTAAGAGAATTTGTTGCCAGCAGACCTACTCTTAGAGAATGACTATAGGAAGCTCTCTAACACAAAGGAAATAGCAGAAGACTCAAAATTTCAGAAAGGAAAGAACAACAAAATGGGTAAAAATAGAGTAAATGTAATAGACTATCTTCCTCCTTATTAGTTTCTTAAACCATATTTGATGGTTAAATCAAATTTATAAAACCATCGGATATAGTGCTCAATGTAGCTAGAGGAAATACAAAATATATATTTAAAAAGTGGGAGAGGGTAAAAGGATATAAATAGAAGTGAGATTTCAATATTTCACTTGAGTGATAAGATGCTGACAGCAGTAGATGGTAATGTTACATATTATATAAGAGCAACTCCCCCCCCCCACACACACATACACATTACACAAGGAGATATACTCAGAAACATTATAAATAACAGAATCTAAAACTATTCTAGTCACCCTAGGAAGGCCAGAGGAGATAAAAAGAGGCTGAGAAACATAAGAAACAAACAAACAGAAGGCAAACAAAACTATGTCACATAAGCTCTAACATATCAACAATTACTTTAAAGGTAAATGGTCTAAATACATCAATTAAAAGACAGAAATTGGCAAAGTAGATTTAAAAACACACTCCAACTATATGGTGTCAATAGAAACATACTTCAAACATAATGACATAGAAAGATTGAATGTAAAATAATAAAAAAAATATATTGTGCAAACAACAGAGCTTCAAAATACATGAAACAAAAACTGATAGAGCTGAAAGGAGTAACAGACAAATCCACTACTGTAACTGGAGACTTCAACACCCCACTCTCAGCAACTGATAGAACTACAGTCAGAAAATCAGCAAAGATATAGAACTGAAAATATCTTCAACCAACAAAATTTAATAGATATTTCTATAACACTCCACTAAACAAAAGTAGAACACACAGTTTTTTCCAAGTACCCATAGAATATTCACCAAGATAAACCATATTATGGGTTATAAAAAAATACCAAAAAAATAGAAAAGAACTGAAATTACACAGAGTTATATTCTCTGACCATAAAAGAGTCAAACTGGAAATCAGTAACATAAAAGATAACAGGCAAATCTCTAAACAGCACACTTTTAAATAATAGCTACAGTAATCAAGTCAGTGTGGTACTGGTCAAGGAGAGACATAAATCAATGGAAGAAAATAGAAGATGTAAAAATAGATTCACACAAAATGCCCAGCTGATTTTCAAAGATGCAAAAGCAATTCAATGGAGAAAGAATAGCCTGTTAAACAATGCGAAAAAAATTAACTTCAACTAAACTCTACACCTTACACAAATTAACTTGGATTAAAACACAAAATCACAATTCTTTTAGGAAAAAAAAAGGACCTGAAACTATAAACTTGATATCAAAAAAGGAAAAATGAAATGGACCACATCAAAATTAAAAACTTTTGCTTTGCAAAAACTGTTAAAAGAGGATAAACAAATACACCACTCATCCACCAAGCCCCCAGAGTTCGATTTCTTTTTATTATAGGTAAGTTTGCATTTTCTAGAGTTTTATATAAATGGAATCATATAGCATGAAGTCATTTTTTAGTATGGCCTCTTTCACTAAGCATAATTTATCCATTTTGTTGCACATATAAACACTTCGTTCCATTTATTTGACAAGTAGTATTATACTATAAAATATACCACAATTTGTTTATCCACTCACCTGTTTCTAAGATGCCTCCCTCTTTCCCTTTTTGTTCCTGCTCTTAAGGGAAAGAATTCAGTCTTTCATCACTAAGTCTGATGTTAGCTGTAGATTATTCATAGATGCCCTCTATCAGGTTGAGAATGTTCCCTTCTATTCTTAGTCTGATGAGAGTTTTTATCAGGAAGAGATGCTGGATATTGTTAAATGCTTTTTTAAAAAATGCCTATTGGTATAATAATAGTTTTTCTTTTTAGTTAATATAATGAATTACATCAATTGATATTCTAATGTTAGACTAACAGTATATTCCTGAGAAAAACTCACTTGTTCATGATGTATTATTCTTTTTATATACTATGGTCATTTTTAATATACAACAAATGGGGTAGAGAGAAAAGTACAATTATTTTTATTTGATAGAAAAATTTTCACAGGTAACCATTTGCTCAGTATAATTTTTCAGTTTGAAAAACAGTCTACTTTATTACCTCATATACTGAATAACTTTCACAAATTCATATGGTTTCAATAAAGATGGGAAAATCTTTAAGTTATATGGATACTTCCTCAGCATAATACAATATAGAACTGGAGCAGTCTCCTTGATGTCTGACAAATATAAGTAGATCCAGGCTTTGCTTTTTCAATTTGTAGGAATTTCAAAGAACCTCTAACAGCAACATGTCCAACTCTGCTTGGTGAAGATATATTTAAAATATAGGACACAGAGAAACTTCTAAAAGCTTCCAGTCACTTACTGTTATTTTCCTTAGGCATTTAAATATTTTCTTGATTTTGTTAATTTACTTATAGCTAACTCCAATTTTCTATCTTTTGTAAATTGATTCCTAATAAATTCTCTTATGGGCTGGTTTGGCTTTCTTATTTGTATTTTCATAATCCGGAAAAATTCAGAGGTTTCAGAATAGCATTTGACAGATAGCTGTTTAAATGTATTTGTTAATACGCTTATCAGGGACCTCAACTTAATGGACTGCAGCGACTCTCCTATACCTTAAAATCTAGATAGCCTACCTTATTCAAATAAATAGAAGAAAATAGATGTTCTGCCACAAGATCAGAATCAATAAGCTGAGTTCCTGCTGTATTTTTTATGCCTTATTTATTTATTTATTTGCAGGGGTGGCAGAGTGATGGTGGTATCCTTGTGTGCTGTCCTTCGGATTTGGTTCATCTTTCTTAGGTTTTCATTTGTTTCCTAGACCTTTGGCCTAAGCTGTAATCAAAGTAAAATGTAGGCTCCTACCTTTATTTCTTGTATGTCTTCAGTTTATATCAGACATTTAATATGCACTTGGCTCTGCCCTGGTCTAAACATTTGGTTCTACCAGCCTGATCTGAAATGACCTCAGGCCTTAGTGTGATAATCCCACTATTCCTTCAGAAATCAAGAATATTATTCTTCCTTTTGTGTATTTAAAATTATGATGATTGTGCCTGCTAGCATTATGTAGATGTTTGTTAGTTTCAATAAACTCTATGAAGCTCAAAACCAAAACCATACTTGACACCTATTATTGTCTCCTGTTATTCCATTAATGGCATAAAAATTCAAGGAGTTATAATTATCAAAGGTCTAAACAGACATTATACAAGTAAAATATTATACAAGTGATAACACTGGAGACAAAAAATAACTTTTTTTCCCTAGAAGAAGGAAATTAATTAGGAAAATGAGAAATGGAAGACTCTTTTGTGCTATAAGTTGAGCCATTTCATGAAAAGGCTAAGAGTTTCTGTATGGGAAGATGAGAACGTTCTAGAGATGGATGGTGATGATGGATGCACAATGTAAATATATTTAATGCCACTGAACTGTACACTTAAAAATGGCTAAAATGGTAAATTTTATGTTATGTATGTTTTAACACTTACAATGGTATTCTAAGAAATTACACTACTTTTTAAGATGTACATTATAACATACTTCTTCATCTTAAGCTAGGTGACACTCTTGTGTCTTAAAACAGTCATGTAAATAAACATTCTTCAGAAACTCAAGTTGTTTTCTAAAATCTTTTTTAACAAAATGCTTGAGCTTCTCTGACCATATTGTCTGCTAGAAAAAGGCACAGAAAGTGCTTTTTAAAAAAGTAAAAATATATTCTTTAGCCAGTAAAATTGAATTTTGTTTACAAAATCATATTCTAAACATGCTTCCAAATTTTCCTGATTTTGAAAAATAGATGCTTCTAAAACTGGAGATTTAGATCACAAGTAGCTCTACAAAACAAATCTTGATGGTAGGTATGTTTTAGTAATTGTGCAATTGCCAGAACCAGGCAGTAGGTGGCATTTCTTTTGTAGGCACTCAGGTCTTTTGGAATAAAAGATCTTGTGTTTAGAAATGTAGAAAATAAACCAAATAGAAATTAGCACTGTTTTATAAACAATTTGGATATGATGAATAAAATTGGCAATTTAGGGGTTAAATAAAGTGACAGGAAACAGCATATTTTGGAAATTACAATCCTGCATCTTGCTCATGTGCATATATATAAAGCTACTTCTCTGGGTTTCTCTCCTTTAGAGGCTAAAATCTCACTATCAGATGTCCAAGTTAATTTTAGTTTGGCATCTTATCTAAAATCTTCCCCCAAATGCACAATAATAATAATAATAATAATAATACTCAAATCTACTAATTGATTCTAGTATCACATTGAGAATTCCAGGAAAAAGTCAGTGTTGAGTCCAAAATTGGGAATCACCTGAAACAATAAAATGCGTAGACGAAAACATAGGTACTAAACTTAGAAAGGATTTTATGAATTTGACCTCAAAGGAAAGGAAGTAAAAGCAAAAACAAACAAATGAAACTATATCAAACTAAAAAGGTTCTGCACAGCAAAAGAAACCATCAACAAAAAAAACAACATAATGGGAGAAGATATTTGCAAACAATGCCCCATTAAAAGGCTAATATCTAAAATATATAAAGAACTCAGTCAACTCAACAACAGAAAAACAAACAATCCAATTAAAAAATGGGCAGTGGAACTGAACAGACACTTCTCTCAAGAAGACATACAAATGGCCAACATCCATATGAAGAGATACTCAACTTCACTAGCTATTAGGGAAAAGCAAATCAAAATCACTATGAGATAACACCTGACACCTGTTAGAATGTCTATCATCAACAAGGTAATAACAAGTGTTGGAGAATTTGTGGGGAAAAGGAAGCCTCAAAAACTGCTGGTGGGACTGCAAATTGGTACAGTCACTGTGGAAAACAGTATGGACGTTCCTCAAAAAATTAGGACTAGAATTACTGTATGACCCAGAAATCCCTCTTTAGGGTATTTACCCCTAAAATTTGGAAACATTTACTCATAAAGCTATATGTACCCCTATGTTCACGTAGCACTATTCACAGTGGCTACAACAGGGAAACAACTGAAATGTCCTTTGATAGATGATTGGATAAAGATATGGTATATATGTACAATGGAATATTACTCAGCCCTAAGAAAAGATGAAATACTGTCATTTATAACAACATGGATTGTTCTTGAGACTATCAGGCTAAGGGAAATAACATGATTTCACTCATATGTGGCATATAAAACTGAAAGCAAATGAGACAAATAAAAACTCATTGGCACAAATAACAATTCAGTGGTTGGGGAGGCATACAAGGGTAAAGGGGAGTGAAATATATGATGAATGAAGGAGATTTGACTTTGAGTGGTGAACACAATGCAATATACAGATGATGTATTACAGAATTATACACTTGAAACATAATTTTATTAACCAATGTCACCCCAACAAATTTAATTTAAAAAACGAAAAACTTTTGAGAGTCATGATCAACCAAATATATCTCAGGTAATGAGTCTGGCTGAAAATAAAAGTGGTAATCAACAATAAGAGGTATAGAGGCATAGTTTGATTTGGCATGGTTCTCAAACAAGGAATATCTAATTTTCTTGTCCTTTCGCTAGGCTTCACTTTGCCAAAATAGATCTATCCCATTCTTCAGTAACTAGACCAACTTACCACATTTCCGTGATTCTAACTTGTGATTTTTAATTACTATTAATTTTAACAATTTAAAACCAGTCTCCCCCCGCCCTTTTCTCTCTGCCTCTCCCCACCTCGGAAAAACTATTGAATTGATGGTTCCTTGTACAATTGAGAAAATATACTATCTACAGGTGATTTTGCCTGCAGGGCGAAAGCTTCCATCTCTACACCCTAAAACTTCTCTTGCAAAGTGCTTTTTTAGTAGTATCCTACTTACTGGCCGTCACAAGTTTGTGGGAGTAATGGGCGAGGGCGGCTACCCACTCCTATTTCCTTCACAGTAAGGGTTAGGCACAAGGAGGCTTTAGCGGCTTGTCTGAAGTCTGTAGCTCAACTACAAACAACCCAGAGCTTGCACCGAATCTTCCTGCACCAAATGCCAAACTGGACATCTGCCAAGGTTTGAGATGTGCCCGGGTCAACCTGCCCCACAGCAAAGCAGAGAGCTAGCTGCAGAGCGACTCCATGGAGACGTTCTGGCTTCACCCTAAGTCCTTAAAAGTATCTTTGCCCCCACCGCCTGCCTCTGGCTCCGGTCGCTTACGGGTAGTTCGCATCCACTCCAACAGCGCTGGGAGGTCTGCCGGAGCCACCGCATCGAGTAGCTGCAGTATTGCTTGCCGCGCGGAGCCGAAATCCATGTTGGAGTAGAAGGCAGCGTCGGGGAAAGTTCGCATTGCGCACGCGCGAGCAGAGGCCGACAGCGACGCCTGATCCAGCCCTCGCTAGAAACCTTCCTCGGCTGCCAAAGCCCTAAGCCCCGCCCCCTTCTCGGAGTTCTCACGTGCTCCTGGATAATGGATAATCCCTACATTTAATCGCACCCCCTTCTCTTATCATCCCCCTTTCAACTGGTAGTGCTCAGTTTAGTCACTTTTTCTTAAGGTGGTTCTTCGACGCCGAACTTCTCTCCTAACATCGCCTCCTATAGTTCTACAAACAGTGCTGCCGTAGCTGTTGAGGGATAGAAAATGAAAGTCAAAGGCCAGTGGAAGCAAAGAAACATCAAACCCCTTTCAGTAAACGCCCAGAGGGAACGCTAGGGGTGCCCCGGAAGCGGAAATCTCTCCTCTACATGAAAGGCTGGACTACGCCGAGTGGTGACGTTTCCTCATTGGGCGGAAGGTTCGGTGGCAGTCGTCGGTCTTCCAGCTGGTGGGAGTTGGCGTCGCGGTGCTGGGTTCTGGGACCCTCGTTTTTATAGTTTGGGAAGTCGACGTGCGCTCGCACGTGTCTGTCTCATCCCCACTTCCCTCTGTTTCCTCCCACGGCGTGGGGCCTCGCGAAGGAATCCCTGGCCCCTTCGGGCCACGGCAGTAGTGGTGCCTTTTGCGGTAAGTGTCTCCCCTTTCCCGCCCCAGACTGCGGACTGGCAGCTAGGGGGCAGCCCCCAACCCTGCTTAGGAGCTTTCCTGTCCACCCACTGTTGTCACCTAGACTGAGGTGCCATGGCCCTTTTTCATCTCATGTCCCCCGTATCAGAAGTTATGTTAAGAGATGTGCTGTGATCTTTTAAAGTTGTTTTCTTATAGCCCGAGCCAAATTACTTGTAGGCAATTACAGGCCTGACTCTGTTTTACTCGCCTGATTAAAAGTTTTGATATGACTGCTTCCCCGAAAACCTTTTGACGTATACCAAATTTTATTTTTCCCTGTTTGTTGTGCTTAACAAATTGTTCTACATATAGTAGGTATTCGATAAATGAATAAGGGATATCAATTCGATGCCAGTGATGACTTTAAGATGTATTGATGGCTCTCTGTAGCATTTGACACTACTAACTGACCATCCATTCCTTGAAACTCAACCTCATTGACTTTCTTGATGCTATTCTCACCTAGTTATTTCATATGCTTAGTTTAACAAAACAAAGCAAAACAAAACATGTTTACTCATTCTTATCTATAGGGGTGCAGAAATGAATGACACAAATCCGGTCATCGGGGAGGTAACAACAGTACAGTGAGAGGCACATGAATGTATATTATATCAAGATGGATAATGAGAAACTCTAGTAAGGTATAAAGAGCCAAGACCTATGGGAACAGAGATGAGAATTACAAGTGATTTGTGACTCTCAGCAAGTTGCAATTCCAATCTAGCCTCAGTTTCCTAAACTTCCTAATAAGATTATTTTGAGAATGAAAGATGTGAGGTTGTTGATCTTGAAATAGGTTGTGCATTTGTGGGTATGGGGAGGGGAAAGATTTCTCTCAAACCTCTTTCCTTCTATTTTTTGATGTGGACAATTAGTATTATGCATCCTCAAGCCCTCTTTCAAACATTACTCCTCTAACTCCAGCTATCTGGAAATTCTGGATTTGTCATGGGAATATAGGAAGATGACCATAAATGGTAGCTTTTACTTGTTTTAGTTGATTTCTTTTGGAGAGGGAAAAGGTATTAGTCAAAGCTTCTATACTTTTGATTATTCTCAGTCTTAGTTGACATTCTCCTTTTAGTTGGCCCTTCATCATTGCTATGACCCAAGTGAATCTTCCATAAACTCCTGGAGAGTTCTCATTTACATCCATGGTTTCCATGGCATTATCCTTGTATGCCAGTCATTTCCAAACCTTTTTCTCTTGCTTCTGTCTCATGAGTGATATAGTTCTTTAGTTCTGCAGACTCAATAGATCCAAAACCAAATTCACTATCTCCACCTTCCTTTTCCCCCTTTTTCATTATTACCTATATCATAGATAGAAAAGTATATAAAAGCAGTGATACCCAGTGTGTTTTTTAGTTTTAACCCCTTGTTTCTAGTTGAATTTTGTATTATTTGTATGTTCAATTAAAAAAAAGGATAATAAAATGATAACACCTATGTACTCAATATCCAAATTTAGTAGGACATAATAACCTTTAAACTCCTTGAACCTTTTTCTCTGTTAACTCCAACTTTCAAAGCAGCTTCTCTTTTTGCCTTCCATTCATTGGTTAATGGCATCACTAGCCATCTTGTTATTCAAGCTAGAGGCCTTGGAGTCATTTTTGCCTTCCGTTTTTCCTTCATTCTGCAGAACCATCATTAGGTCCTACAGATTCTGCTTTAAAGGTTAGCTCTTGACTCTAGCCCCTTCTGGCCCCATTTTGCCTTTTGCTTCCCTAGTTCAAGCCCACATTTTTGGACCAGATTTTTGGGGATATGAATAGTGTATACAGTCTCCTTGCTTTCAAGTTTTTCTCCCTTTAATGTATTTGCTACATTGTCTCTAATTTTTAAACTGTAGTACAGATTTTTCATTCTCTTGTTTTCTTTAAAAATCATTCCCTTCATGCAGTGTTCATTAAACCGGACTGCCCGTCAATATAGCCAGTGAATTTTTCAAAATATATTTGCCTTGTTTTGCTTTTCAAGAATTTAGATGAGCCCACTTCCCTGAAAACCTTCTGATGTTTCCATCCTTGGAGATTCTGATTGAGTATTTAATTTTTAGCTGATAGTTGTTACTGAAACATCATTGAAATAATCCATTGCTCGAGCATTTGCCTCTTATCCCTCTTTTTCCGTATGTTCTTTACAAATTCAAGGCAAACTACTTCCAAGGAATTCTTTTAACTTTAATTTTTTTTGAGTAACAATTTATATAAAGCTTCTTTTTATGATTGACCTGATAGCCAAAAGTATTTTAAAGAAATGATTCCCAGTGTTTTCGAGTTATTATTACCCCTTATTGCTAATAGAATTTTTGGTGGACCTTTTCTGTTGTTAAACTATGAAGTGTTGCAGTGGTCTTATTTTTAATGTTAAAATTAGTTTTAAAATTTGAAAAGAATTATTTTAATGAAGAAAGAATTTTCTGATATTTCTTGACATAATTGAGTAGAACCTTTTGTGCAAAATTAAAGTAGAGAAGTCAGTTGTGGTGTGATGTGTAATTTATCTTTTGCAGTGAACAGAGGAGTCTTGTCCATGTTAAACTGATGTAATTTGTTGATTTGAAGTTAGAAATTTCTCATGCTGGGACAATTTCTAGAGCACTTAGTAGGTGTTTAATGAATGAATAACTAAATGAATACATATGGCAACTCCATCTGCATCCTTGTTATAATATCACTCTAATTCTAACAAGGAGCACTTTGAAAAATAGTTTTCTCTTTGACTTAAAAATAATATTCTTAATCATTACCAAAACTTTGGAAATTACAAAAAGATAAGAAAATAAAAACTACTAGTTATTCACTATTCAGAGATGACAGATAATATTTTCTAACAGTTTTACTGAAATAAAATTTATATACCATACAGTTCACCCAAAATGCAGTGGTTTTTAGTTTATTTACAGAGTTGTGCAACCATAACCACAATCAATTTTACAATATTTTTATCACTCCATGAAGAAACCCCATCACCATTAATAGTCAGTCCTCATTTTCCCCAAACTCCCAAATCCTAAGCAACTATCATTACACTTTGTCTCTATAGATTTGTCTCTTTTGGACATTTCACATAAATGGAAGCTTATAATATATGGTCTTTTGACACTTTTTTTTCATTTAGCGTGATTTTTTCAAGATTTGTCCATGTTGTAGCATATATCAGTACTTACTTTCTTATTATCAAATAATATTCCATTTTATGGATAGACTGCATTTTATCAGCTCATCAGTTGAGGGATATTTGGGTTATTTCCACTTTTTGGCTAGTACGAATAATGCTGCTAATGACCATTCATGTATAAGCTTTTGTATGGATGTGTATATTCCTTTCTCTTGGAGTGGAATTGCTGGATTATAAAGTAACTCTGTGTTTAACATTTTGTGGAATTGCCAAACTTTTCCAAAGTACTATGCTATTTTGTATTCCCACCAGCAGTGTATGAAGGTTCTGATTTCTCCACAATCTCACTAACACTCATTATTATCTGTCTTTTTGGTTATAGCAACCTAGTTAGTG
The DNA here is from genome assembly GCA_004027375.1 of Macroglossus sobrinus. NCBI lineage: Eukaryota > Metazoa > Chordata > Mammalia > Chiroptera > Pteropodidae > Macroglossus > Macroglossus sobrinus. The sequence goes on from PVKZ01000207.1 coordinate 206,196, forward strand.
TGTGTGAAGAGGAATCTGATTGTACACTGGTGGGTAATGTCATTTTTTGGATTTTTTTTTTGGGGGGAGACAAAATATGGATTATATAATATATGCAATTTTATAGAAAATAAAATCTATAGGAAATATACCAAATATTGCTGGTGGTTATCAGGGCATAAGAGAGGTTAGGATTAAAGGAATTATATATTTTATCTTTAATATTTCTGTAATGTTTGAATTTTTACAGTGAACATGTATCCTTTTGTAATCACAGAACAAAAAGATGAATTATTTCCTTGGAGGACTAAGTAGATTCAAAATGAAAAAAGTATCCCTAAGTTTCAAAGTCATAATTAATGTTATAATATTAGTTATTCAAATATAATAGTTTTACCAAATAAAATACCTTTAGGCCGCTTTGTTAAATAAATTTACTTTTCTGTGTTCCTATACATGTGCTGTGCAGAATTTTTTAAAATATATTTTTAGTGTTATAGTCAGGAAAAGCAAGTATGGTTTGGGCTATTGACTAGTTTATAGAAAAGTATATACTATAGAAGTGATTTTTCTAAAGATATTTACTAAGATAATGTATTTGTATATTTAGTTCTTTAGTCTAATGTTGATCCAATAAGTTAGTCACTAACTAGAGCTTAGAAGAACTTTTCTATAGGGATATTTTTTGTACAGTTATGCACCACTTAACAGTTGGGATACATGCTGGGAAATGTGGTGTTAGGCTATTTCATTGTTGTGTGAACATCTTAGAGTATACTCACAAACCTAAATGGTACTGCACCCCTAGGCTAGATGATATAGCCTATTGCTTCTAGGCTACAAAGCTGTATAACATTTTACTGTAGTGATGTTGTAACAACACATGGTAGGTATTTATATATCTAAACATAGAAAAAGATACTGTAAAAATATGGTATAAAAGATAAATGGTACACTTGATAGGGCACTTAACATGAACAGAGCTTGCAGGGCTGAAAGTTGTTCTGGGTGAGTCAGTGAGTGAGTAGTGAGTAAATGTGAAGGCCTAGGACATTCCTGTTAACTACTGTAGACTTTATAAACACCAGCATCACCAAGAAAATGTGAGTAATATGTTGTACTACAGTATTACAACTGCTATGCTGTCACTAGGCAATAGGAATTTTTTAGCTTTATTATAATCTTATGGGACCACCATAGTATATGCAGTCTGGTGTTCACTAAAACATTATGCAGCACATGACTGTAATAGGGTTTGAAATCTTTATCATAAGTATCTGTTTATATAATCTCAGCTCAGACAAGGTTCTAGTAGGAATATTTATAATTGTTTTTGTGGAAAAAAGTGGCTGGACACTCTAGCTTCTATTGAATAATAACCAGGTACATAAAGAATTAATACAGCTTAACACCAAAAAACCAAACAATCCAATTAAAATATTGGGCAAAGGGCCTGAACATAGATTTCTTCAAAGAAGACGTACAGATGGCCAATAGACATATGAAAAGATGTTCATTGTCACTGATCATCACAGAAATGCAAGTTAAAACCACAGTGAGATATCATCTCATACCTGTCAGAATGGCTATCATTAAAGAATGAACAAACAAGTGTTGGTGAGGGTGTGGAGAAAAGGGAACCCTCATGCACTATTGGTGGGATTGCAAGTTAATGTAGCCAGTATGAAAACAGTATGGAAGTTCCTCAAAAAATTAAAAATAGAACTACCTAATGATCCAGCAATTCCATTTCTGGGTATTTATCTGAAGAAATCCAAAACACTAATTTGAAAAAATATGTGCATCCCTATGTTCATTGCAGCATTATTTATGATAGCCAAGATATGGAAGCAATTTAAGTGCCCATCAATAGCAGATTGGATAAAGAAGTGGTACATATATACAATGCAATATTACTTGGCCATAAAAAAGAATGAAATCTTACCAATGGCGACAACATGGATGGACCTAGATGGTATTATGCTAAGTGAAATAAGTCAGAGAGAGAGAAATACCATATGATTTCAGTTATATGTGGAATCTAATGAACAATATAAATGAAAAAACAAAATGGAAACATATTAATAGATACAGAGAGCAAACTGATGGTTGCCAGATGGGAGTGGAGGTGAGGGGTGGGTAAAAAAGATGAGAGAGAAGTACAATTGGTAGTTGCAAATAGTCACAGGGATGTGAAGTACAGCATAAGAAATATAGTCAGTAATATTGTGATAACTATGTATGGTGCCAGGTAAGTACTAGATTTATCGGGGGATCACTTCATAAGGTATTCAAATATCTAACCACTATGCTGTACACCTGAAACTAATCTAAAATAATATTGAATGTTAACAGTAATTGAAAAAGTTAATTTAAAAAAAACCAGGTACATGTTAAAGATTCCTGGGGTGGTTCCTGGGTAATGGGACAGGCACTTTAGTAGGGTTGTTCAGAAAATTTTCAGTTTACTCACAGTTCAGATAATACAGGGAGAGCCAGTTGGTATCATTCATGAAAGGAAGTTAATAGTTAATGTATTAGGCACTTTTAGACAGTTTTAGACAGTTTTATGCATGTTGTCTCATTTAATCCTCACAACAGCCCTTCAGGGTAACTACCTTGATAATGGTGTTATCTCCATTTTGCAGGTGAGGAAAGTGAGGCTCAGAGAGATTAAGTAACTTGCCCAAAGTAACACAGCCATTATGTAGCAGAGCTGGGATTTGAATTCAAGTCTGTCAGATTCCAAAGCCCATGCTCTTTCCAGTACTTCATACTGCAGCAGGTAAGTATGATACTTGGCCTTGTGTTTGCCTTACTTAGGGCACCCCACACTTGAGCCTGTTTCCATCACCTCACTATCCAACTCCTACTCAGACTCCTGTTAGAAGAACATGTGACTTGGACCAAGATCAGTCCTTGTATATCCTAATTGCAGTGATACTTATCAGTTCTTTCTGAACATTACAATTACGCTTCCATGAGGAGGAATGCACATCTTTTGCTTTCAAAATATGATTTCCTCCCTTGTAGTATAGCAGCAAAATTTGTCCCTGGAGTTTGTCCACAGTGATATTTAACTGTGTTGTTTAAAGCATCATTCATACCTTAAGAACCTAAAGCTGTGTAGCCAAGAGTTTGTGGGAAATCATTTTGCTTTTTTTTTTGTAGAGACTGGCTGTTGCATTTCTCAACCTGCTTATATCAAAATTGTTGTGAGGGTGGAATGATAATAGCTGTTAAACTGTATGAAGTACTAACTGTACAGTAATCCCTTTACAACAGCCCCATCTAAGTAAAGATTCCTTTTATGGAATTCTAGAATACACAGATTTACTTTTATAAATCTTTTTAGCCTAGAAAATTTTGAGTGTGCTTGAATTGTAAATACTCTAGTTTGAGACACAGAGTTAGCTATTAACGTTTAAAAAGATGTTTTGAATTTTAGTGTGCATATTAGAATAAGGTGAAGTTAGTTTTTCAGAATTTGTTTGAAATTCTTTTTAGGGAAGTTCTGAAAAGTTATAGTAAGTAATGGCAAATGGATATTGATTGTATAATATCAGTTACCTAGGTCATTGATGTTCTTTTTTTCCAATTACAGTTGACATACAATATTCTATTAGTTTAGTTTCAGGTGTACAACACTGATTTTCAAGTAATGGCAAATGAGTTATTAATTGTACAATATCAGTTACCTAGGTCAGTGATTTTCTTTTGATTTGTGACATTATCTTTATTGGTTTGTTTTAGTGGACTTTAAGAGATATTTGTAAGGCCTTTAATATCTTTGGTTCCCTAGTCTTGCTTTTTCCCCGAGATCTTAAATACATCCATCATTCATTCATAAAGTTTGTTTCCACTAAGGGCTTACTATGTAAGATTGATGATAGATAAAGCAGTGAGAGCAAAAGAGGCAAAAATCTCTGCCCTTGTGCAGCTTACATTTCAGTTGGGGCCTATAGACCACAAACAATATAAGGAAAGGGGAAAGGGAAGGACAGGGGAGATTGTGGGGAGAAGGGAGAGGGAGTGTGTTATTTGGGAGTACCTATGGTCTGTTATAAGGACTTTACATCTGCATGAAATGGGAAATAATTGTGATTTTGAGCAGAATTCTAACACCAAAGTTTTCAGAAGCACATCCTTAGAAATTGCTGAGGAAACACTATATAAGTAAACGATATTATTAAATATTATTATTATAAAAACCCGAAGTGCAGGTTTTTATAATTAGTCAAATATATTAAAAAAGATGCTGCCAATAAATACTTTCATAAGAAAAATGTATTGGAAAACTTAAGTTTTTTTAAATTTAAAAGAACCAGTCAACCTAGGAAGGTAGGTCTATTTTTAAGAGTTAACTAGTCAAGCTTTTTAAAATGGAGGGTGATCTGTTTATGACATGATCTCTAAAAAAGCTAATTGTGGTGTCATAATTAGGATTATATCAATCCTGGTAACAGTAGTAAAGAAGATGAACTGAAACATCTGAATGTTATTTCTTACCTGAAGAATATTTACTTAAGCAATAATTAACATAATGAATATGGGATAAGAAATAAGTAGTTCTGGATCTTTTTTTTTACGAAGTAGTTGCTCTCTAAGGTAACCATGTGATTGTAAAAATATATGGTAAGCACTTTTATTTTGGTCTGTCAAGTATTGGTAGTAAGTTTCTAGGTTCTAAATTATGAAATTCTACCTGAGTGGAAGGGTAGTTTTTAATTTAGAGCTCAGCCTGGACTGTCTTTGCCAGTGATTGGTCCTTGAGTACATTTTTCCTTTCTTTTTCTTTTGACTCTTCTTATCTCTACACTTTCCCTATGTTGAATGAATCAGCTCTTTTATCCTCTTGTTTCTCTTATTTTTAATCTCTTCTATACTCTATAGATAGGATATATCTAGATAATCTAGGTTGACTGAATTACACTAGGTTAGCTTGGAAGAGTTATCAAAACAGTTTTTTTGAACAATGAACTTTTCTGCTAATATTGCTATATTGAATGGTTGGTATTTCTGAATCTGGTTTTTAGAGCTTTTTACCACCTGTATTTCCTTCTAACTATATAGCCCTCTGTCCCAGCCAGAATGTTTTATTTATTGTCCCCCAAATAATACTGAACAATCCATAAGTACAATGCAAACATAAGATATGAGTTTATCCTAGGCTTTTTCATGTCTCCATTTTTGCTTATGCTGTTTAATCCTCTTCAAATTCCCTTTTGCCCTTTTCTCCACCTGTCCAATTTCTACCCATATTTCAGGATCAAATTCATATTCAACCTTCTCAATAAAGCCTATTCTGTCTACTTTTTTCTTCCTTTGAATTTTTACAGGAATATCATTGGCTATTGACCATAAACTTTTATTGCTAGCTTTGAACTTATACTTTACTGGTATTAGTTAAGGTTCTCCACAGAAACAGAACCAATATGTGTGTGTGTGTGTGTGTGTGTGTGTGTGTGTGCGCGCGCGCGCGTGCGCACATACATAAAAAGAGATTTATTATGAGAAATTGGCTCACGTGATTCTGGAGGCTAACAAGTTCCAAGATCCACAAGGTCAGTAGATAAGATAGAGACCCAGGAGAGCCGAGCGGGTGGTGTAGCTCCATCCACTCTGAAGGCTGGCAAGCTTTTGGACTTGACTGTTTTGCGGCTATAGGTTGAGACTAAAGAAGTTGAAGTTATAGTTTGTAAACGCTAGAGTATTTTAATTTGAACATAAATACTCTTCCTTAGAAGTCTACAGTCACGGGAACTGGTATTGATTGTTTTCATATGCTTTTGTTTACATTTTTTTCCTTCTTAGATTTTCTTGTAATCACGTCTTAAAGCCTTCAAGATGGTACTAGCAGATCTTGGAAGAAAAATAACATCAGCATTACGCTCATTGAGCAATGCCACCATTATTAATGAAGAGGTTTGTAAAATACATGAAATATATGTGATGGCACATCGTGACTAGCATTGGGGAGCTGAATTATAAGTAATCTTTATATTTATATTTATTTTGATGTAGACTGTTTTATCTGTAGATAAAAACCTAAAACTAGATACACTAGATAATGTTTTTTATTGTTGACTATTAATTTCAACTTTCTACAAAATGAAACCTTAACTTACATATAAAAATGACTAACATTTTATACTTTCAAAATGCCTTAGATGTGGAAATATACTTTTGCTTTCTTTCTTGACATAGGCCTAAAAATTCAGTATGCTTCTTTCTTCTTTGGAAGGCATGTGCGTACTTGACCTTTTCTTTTTTATTTTTATTTAGCATTTTTATAAAAGGCTAGTATTTTCATCTTAGCTACTTTGATCCATTTTCTCTGAACTCATTCGGTGTTTTGGAGATTTTGTAAGTTGACTTCTTACATGGTATCTGAAATAACTTCTACCTAGCTTTATTGTTTTAAGTTTAAGATATTTCTTTTTTCTATTTTCCCTCCACATGTTGTATCTTAATGGTTTATCAATTGAAAAGAGATGATTGTAGGCCACAAGTATACTTTATATTTGGTGGTACCAATGCAAAAGTATTGAATTTGGTTTTAGAAGACTTTGTTTAGTATCCCATTTAGTAGCTGTGTTATTAAAATCTGAGCAGGTCAACTTTAGATTCCTTAATGTATAAAATGAGAAAATAGCATTTACCTTACAAAGTAGTCTTAAGGATCAAATGAGATAATAGCTAAAAAGTACTTTCTAACTTGGAGGTTTGAGAAAAAATTCTGATACAGAATTTGATATCAATACTTTAATAAGCTAATGGTTAAATAATTGGGGACCATCTTTGAGCTTGGCTAGTCCAGCCTCATTTAATAGCAACAGAGAGTTTCACGTGTTTATTTATTGCAAGAGCCAGGATTAGAATCTTTTTTTCTATTTCCTCATCCAGGACTTTTTTCTAATTATTATTAAATAGTCTTAACAAATCTTGTTTAGTCTTCAGAACTCTAAATAAATAAAACAGCTTTTTCAACATTTTTCCCTGTGCAACTCTTTGCTGTTTGTGTTTATAGTAGAGAAATAGGAACCAGGGAGAAGAGCTTGGTGGGAATAGAATAACAGCTGTTGCTTGAATTGGCAGCTTCTCTGTTCTTGGCACTGTGCTGGTAGGGAATTAACAAGGAAAAAATCCCTCTAATGAAAGATCAGCTTCATTTTTATCAGACTCCTTTAATGAGGGATAGGGAAATCTGATTATCCTCTGTATGATATATGAAGTGACTTGAAGATGAGAATTCATTCAAGAAATGTATGAGGACCTACATTTTTACTTGTACCAGGAATATAGCACTGAACAAAACAGACTAAAATTCCTGTCCTTGTAAAGCTTACATTCTAGTGTGTAAACTATTTACATGAGCAGCAAAAGCCTCATCTTTTCTTAAGACTATAGTTTATTATCTTTTAACCACAGTGTCTTGCCACTCAACAAATATGTGATGATAGTGAGTTATTAGTGGAGGATAGTTTCCTTTTCACTTTGTTTCTCTGCTCCGAGTGGAAATAGTGAGACTTTAGATCAGACTGGGTTGTTTTCTTTTGTTATATTTTCTTGCCTGGTAGTCCTGTGTATCAACAGCAGGTGTTCAGTGACATAGAAAACATCTTTGGCAGTATAAATAGTAACTTTCTTTGGCTTGTATATTGTTTTTATTATTATTACTTTAATATAGGAATAAAATTGTGGTAATTAATACTTAGTTGAATAAAACTAAATGGAATGTCTTATTTTGACAAAATGACTAGACATTTAATAAGATGATCTCTCTAAAGCTAACTGAAAAACCTTTTGTTCTCTCAGTAGTGTAGTGTTGTCTTTATTAAGCTATGGTAGTATATGATGACGGATGAACCAGTGTTTTTCTATGATTGAAATGATACACTGAGCATTTTAAATTTTTATTCATTTATTTATTTGCAGGTATTAAATGCCATGCTAAAAGAAGTATGTACAGCATTATTGGAAGCAGATGTTAATATTAAACTAGTGAAGCAACTAAGAGAAAATGTAAAGTAAGTTAAATTAATTAGTTAAAAAGACAAGCAAAACTAAATTTAGTTTATTGGGATGAGGAGTTAACTAGAAAAGTCTGCTATATCATGAAACATTTCTTTTGTACAGCACTGGAAAAGAATAGAACTCATATGTTGGAAGATTGCGTGTATAGTGTGTTTCCATAATGATGGTTCAAAAAATAAACTGCATGTGGCTTTCATTTAATTATGGATTTCTTTCCATTTTACTATTATATGTGGATAGATTCAGTCATATACTGTATGGTATTTTAATATAAAAGCCTTTTAACAGTTCAGATTTTTTATAGCAAAGTGGCGCTGTTTGATCCTCTTCAGGTTTAAGATGGCATTATAATTAGTCTTCTTCATTATTAGAGAATTGTATTCCTTTTTGTTCCTCTTTTGGTCTCTTCACCCATATTTGAATGAAGGAGTAATGTGTATGGTCTCAGTTATTGTGTTCAGTGACAGAGGCACTGACTGGGGCAGGACACATAGAATACTATAGGCATATCAGTTAATTGCTTGAATCCTAGCTGTGTCATGCTCTCAGGCCATCCTTCTTTTTCATATTATCAGACTGGGTAATAAATGTAGAACTACTAGCATTTAAGCATTTCGAACTAGAAAAAGTAGTCCTATTTTCTGCTAGGTGTAAAGATATATAAAGTATATATGCTCCAATAAAAATAAATTAATACTTTGCAGTGATATGAGGACAAATTAATATTTAGACTTTCAAAAAAAAAAAAAGACTAACCAAAGCCTTGCTTTTACTATTTCATGGTACATTCTTTATGGTATAGATTTTTGAGTCTCTATAATTATATGTATGCTAATTAGAAAACTAATTATATGAATGATTACATATTCTTATAGCCTTTGGGGCAGAAACTTCTTTTTTAGAATGTCTTAACTGGCTTTTTTCCCTCCTACCCCCAAATACCATCATTATGAAGGTCTGCCATTGATCTTGAAGAGATGGCATCTGGTCTTAACAAAAGAAAAATGATTCAGCATGCTGTATTTAAAGAACTTGTGAAGGTAAAAGTATATCAAGATTGTACTATGATTCTCTGTAGACTCAATGGATAAAAATAACATTAGCACTACAAACAGAAATACTATTTCAGAATACTTTTTAATGTTTTTATAGCATATTCATCTATAAACAATATTATTTGAAAAATTATTAACTTTTCTAAAGTGACATATTTTTATTATAGACTTTTCTGAGTACAAAGTTCTGAATACAGATATGAAAGCCACTATTATTTCTGCAAAAAAGGTCGAAGCCAACTTACAAAAAGTTAATATTAAGTTTTGCCTATTGAATGGCCTACTTTTGTACAGAAAGTCACTCTGAGCAAGTGTCGTTTTCCACACTGTGCATTGTGTACAGAATTCCCTTTGAAGGACCAGATATCCCTATTCTTGCCTAGATTATGAGCAATTTTGAATTAGCCAAGTTTCATTTTGCAGTGGTAAATATAGCCTATTGTCCTGTCTCACCTTAGAACTGATATTGCTACTGAAGTCATGAAAATTATGGTGAAAATCTTAGAGCTTTAAAAAATATATATGGGTCAAATAATAGGGGGAAAAAAAGGAAGGAATTAAAAAAAGTGGGTTTTTTTTTAGAGCAACATATGCAAGCTAGTGATCTCTTAGTATTTTTTCTTATGTTGTGTGAATAGTTTAATTCACTTCATTGGTTCTAGCAGAGCTGACTGGTACTTTGAAAAAGTCTAGTATCTCAGAAGGTTATGTCATTTTAGTTTAGTCCTATACACTAATGAAAAAAGAAATCCAGCAAACTTTCCCTTAAGAATTAGATAGTTTAGGCTTTGTGGGCCATATGGTCTCTTGCAATTACTCAGCTCTGCTCATGTAGCACAAAAGCAGTAAATGGGTGGGCGTGGCTATGTTCCATTAAAGTTTTATATACACATAGTTTGCCAACCTCTGGTCTAGGATATTAACTATTATTATGGCTTTATTATCATGTGGGGATACATGTTTCAAGCTCCAGACAACTGACTTGCAAATCAATTACTTTTTAAAATGAACTTTAAAAATTCCTCACTTTAAAAATTTCTCATTGTTTGTAAGTCTGGGGACTGTCCATATGTGAACCTTAATTTTCCATTGACAGTCATTATAAAATTAGAGATTATTTTTTACTAGCTCTTTACAACTTTATAGAACAGTAGACCTTTGGCTTTGATGAATTGACATTGGAAAGTCTTTCACATGTAATTTGTAATTTTGATTATATATAAACTTTGGTCAGATTTAACATAAAGATAGGTACTGTCTCAGTATTGTAGCCACATGTGGTTATTGAGCACTTGTTAGTCCAAATTGAAGTGAGATATAAGTATGAAATTCATTCCAAATATGAAGACCTAGTGTGGGGAAAGGGAATATAAAATACCTTATTAATTTTTAAATGTAGACTACATGTTGAAATGTTAACATTTTGGCTATGTTGGGTTAAGTATTAAAATTAATATAAATTTAATTATTTTTGTTTTTTTAATGTCACTATTATAAATTTAAAAACTCATATGTGACCTATATACATATTTTTATATTTCTGTAGTGCTGATGTATTAGAATGATAGAATTATGGTTGCCTTTTATACCAAATGTCCTTAAATTATTTTTATAATTTAAAAGTTGTAAGGAGAGGGGTTTTGAATGTAAGCATATGTTAACCTGATTTCATTTTCATTTTATTTTTGGAATATAGCTTGTAGACCCTGGAGTTAAAGCATGGACACCCACTAAAGGAAAACAGAATGTGATCATGTTCGTTGGATTGCAAGGGAGTGGTAAAACTACAACATGTTCAAAGGTAAATTATGCTTAATTTTAAAATAAAGTCATGGAGAAGATATGTTTGTATAGATCAAGTTTTATGCTAAACCCAGGCTTCGTCGTATTGTGGCTTTACAATTTTGTGTTAACTTTTTGTATCTATTATATATTTGTAATAGCTTTTTGTAGAATAAGAAGAAATCCCATAGCCTCTCTTTTTGTAAGAGATTGCTTTTTGTAAGAATGGTAGAGTTCTATATAAATATGTTATTCTTTTACCGAAAAGACCATTCCTGTCCTTTAAGGAAGTGAGTATATGATTTTTTGAGGAAAAAACATGGAAAGTTTACCTTATCTCCTATGGCTTAAGATTCCCTTTTCATAATATCTCACCCAGCATAATATAGATCTTCATTTTGCATATCCTTGTGCTAATTTTTAATTATTATACCCCCCTTTCCTCCAGAATTGGGTCTCTCAATTTTATTACCACATTTGTTTCACAAACCTCAACTATGATATAGTTTAGAAAAAAAAACAGAATTATTTCTTAGAAGATTGTTATTTTTTTATCATTTGTTTTTAATTAACATTGATAGTAGTTAACATTTTTTACTACAGTCATCTGTTGCTTGATCATTTTATATCCTTTTAATGTGATTGTATGGCAGTTAGAATTTAAACTCTTTAGAAAATTCGCTGTATTCAAAATTTAATAATATTACTTTTAGGAGAACATGAGTAGTTCTATTTTACCTTTTAGTAAATAACAAGAGTAAACAAAAAATTATATGTAATAATTTGTGTTTATTGATATTACATTTTTAAAAATCTTTCTTTCCCAGTTAGCATATTATTATCAGAGGAAAGGTTGGAAGACCTGTTTAATATGTGCAGACACATTCAGAGCAGGTAATGTGTTACAATTTATAATTATTTTCTGTAATTTTTATTTTTAAGTTTGAGGACTCATTGACTCTTTATCTTATAGGGGCTTTTGACCAACTAAAACAGAATGCTACTAAAGCAAGAATTCCATTCTATGGAAGGTGGGTTTCTGTTTTCTATTTTGATACTCAGAGCTTCATCTTGTTATTTTTTTATTTCATGCTATCTTATCTGTTCACATTTTAATATATACTTTTAAGCTTAAATCCTTTCTGGAACAAAGTAGATATAATTAATAAATGATTATTTTTCATTATTAAAACATGATTTAGACTGATAGATCAGAGTGGACACTGTTTAGTTTTTAATTCTGCATATACTTATCATCCTTCTCTGCATACTTTCTGAACTTTTTCTGCCTCTCTATTCCTGTTGTTTCTTTTAAGACCTATCTGAAGCATTCCTCGATTAAACACAGTGGTGAATTCCACTTTATTTTTCTTGAGTACATCATTTTAAAAATTTGATCATCCTAAAATGTAGTTACCTCAGATAGATATTCTCATTATTGCTATCCTTCATTTGATACATTGCTGTTCAGGTAGTTTGTATATGTTAGAATGACTATTTAAAAGAAATGAGTCTAGATTGAATTTAGAAGGATTTGTTTGAGGGAATAGCATTTTTCTTAGCATTATTAATGTAATTGGTTTATTATACCCTCAGGAATAAAGGTTAAAGGGACAAAAATTTGAGGTAATTAAATACATGATATTTTGTTAGTTGTTTCCTTTTACTTTTTGGCTGGCCAAGAAAGCTAGTGAACTTTGGCTATGGTAAGTTTTTTTATTTAAAATTTTTTTTGATTTATTTTTTTAAGATTATTTCTGACAGTCAGATTAAAGAATAATGTTAGGAATTTTATTTTTAGGATAAGAACTCTTTCTAATATAGATGTAAAAATCAAGGAATAACGAACAGTTATATCTTTAGGGTTCACAATTTGCAAATGATATAATGTAGCTGATAATTACTTGAACTATTGGCCAAAGTCAGACCACTAATTTTTAACCAGTATTCTCAATATCATTTATTAAATAATCTCATTTATTCATGTAAACTTAAAAAACATATAAATTGTTATGTGGACTGAAGTATTAGTGAGCATTGTTTCCTCTGTGAGGGCTGAAGGGACTGGAGCTCGGGAAGGACTTGAACTATATCTGCAATGCCAAATTTACATATAGCATTTTGGGAGGGATGGTAGATATAGAACTGTTATGCTATTTATCCTGTCTTTTTTTTTTAAAAAACACTATTTTAATTAAAAAACTTAAAGAAGTGAAAGCACTCAGTTTTACTTCCCTATTACCGGTTTTTAGCATCTATATTTGTGCATTTAAGGCTACACAAATGAATACAGATATATCTATAAAAAGATGATAGATAGGTAGATAAATCATAAATTGAAATGGAATCTTATAGTGCTTCTACCTTGATTGCTTTGGTAGTGGTTAATATGGGTTGTGTAAATTTGTCATACTAATCAAAATGAACTTTTAAAATAGTGCATTTTACTGTATATGAATATACCACTATAGAGTTGATTAAAAATAGGATATGAAAAGATAGTGATTATACTTGGGAGGAAGTAAGGTTATGCTGTTTCTTGATCTGGGTGTGTTTACTTTATGAAAATTCACTGAGTTTATAATAATTTGTGCAACTTTTCTATATATGTTATACTTCATTAAAATGATTACTTAAAAATGGGATCTTAATAATTATAATAGACAATAATATACTGTTTAAGGTCATTCTTTTTATGATATCATTGTGTTCTATTGCATGCATATATATAATTAATCCCCTTATGAACATCTTTGATCATATTTCTTTGCACATTTATAAATTTTGTGTTTATCATATTTAAAAATATCTGGTAATATTAATCATCTTTTTCAACATATTCTTGCCTAATCTCACCAGCTTATTTCCATAGTTAAATTTGAGGATTCTCTATTAAGTTCCAAAAAGAAAAATTTTCCTAAGATTTTGATTGGAACTACATTGAAATCAATTAATTTTGGAGAGAACTGGCATCTTTACTGTATTTGTATAGTTACATTTAGGAACCTGCTTTGTCTTTTTTGTTAAAAAATTTTATTTTCTTAAGTACTTTTCTTCATTTAAATCTCATACATATTTTAATTTAGTATATTTCTGCCTGTTGTTGTTAATTTAGGTGAAAAACATTTTCTTTCCATTATTTGTCCCTTCATTTGACAGTACTGCTCTTTATTTAAAGAAAAGTTACCATTAATCAAAAGATTACAAATTAAAATAATCTAATTTCTTGATTTTCAAGTTGAATAGGTTTTTGAGGATTATGAAAATGTAATGAAATAGAAATGAAATTAAACTTTCGTGGGAGGACATTTTTCTTTTAAAAACCAAAAGTCTAAATGATCAGACCATTTGATCCAAATTCAACTTGTAGGAGTGTGTCATAACAATTATGAAGAAATAGTATTACTTATATTTTATACTGGCTATATTTTTTAATACCAAGAAATTGGAAAATCCTTAAATGGCCAACAGTAGGGCATTTATTTAATAAATACTAGCATAGCCATCTGATGGAATGCTGAATAGCCTAACAGGTGTGTTCTACAAGAATATTTAATTCTTTTATAAAATGTTTACAAAAGGGTGTTAAATGGAAAAGCATGTATAAAATACTAGGTAAACAAGTTCAATTACTGTATTAAAGAAAATTAAAAATTGAGGGAAGCACAACTCATTCAGAAAAGACATATAGCAAAATCATACAGGATTTGTAATTGGAAGGCTGGATACTGCTTCATGCTGATTAGAAGTAAATTGTTGTATTTAATCTTTATTAGATTTTTTTTTTCTAAATTGAAATTCAGATCATTATGACTTTTCCAGAATAGATAAAAGGTGTAGTCACAATTTCAAAATTATTAGTATTTGGAAGCTTTGTTATTGTGATAATTGTTACGTCATTTGTCCATGTTAAATAGCTATACAGAAATGGATCCTGTTATCATTGCCTCTGAAGGAGTGGAGAAATTCAAAAATGAAAATTTTGAAATTATTATTGTTGATACAAGTGGACGTCATAAACAAGAAGACTCTTTGTTTGAAGAAATGCTTCAAGTTGCTAATGCTATAGTAAGTAGCTTTCAAGTTAACATTATAAAGACTTTGGTTAATTTAATTATACATTATTTTTTGCCTACAGGACAGATTTTGAGTGATTTATTTCTATTTTGGGCACCTCTGTCTGTATGATAAAGACAATCCTCTCTACATTAAGCATGAAATTTTCATGAGCAACTATCAAAAAAATAATTTCTTTTCTCACTTATTCATCTTAGTATATATGAGAAAGAAATAAACAAAAATTTAAGAATTACCCTTTAATAACCACTGAATTTCCTTTCTGTAAATATTTAAATTAAATAAGAAATGTTTACTTTAGATGAATTTTCAAAGATTTTCAAAATGAAGCATTTTAAAATATTAATCATTTAGTGCTTCAATTTGTAATGGCAATAATTTAGGGAGAAGAAGCAGTTTATAGATAATCTGTAGCACATATTATGAATCCATGTTTTGGGATGGTGGCAATACTTGGTTAATGCTAATAAGTTTATTTTTAGGTATGCCATTATTTTCATCTAGTTGAGAAGACCCAAGGGAAATAGCCTTAGCTGTGTTTTATTCATTTTGGTTTTAGTGTATATTCTTCTAATTTCGATTTTTCTCTGATTTACTTTTGCTAGTCCCTATTGCCTAGAATGTGATTCTTCCAGATCTTTGGATAACTTTAACTTTTCCTCTTTATTCAGGCCTTGTCTTAAGTGTTACCTCCAGAGAGGCCTACCTTTCTTAGAGAAGCCTCCCATACCTCAAAATTGATTTTGTCTATCCTGCTTTAATTGATGTACATCTGAAATGTTTATTTGCCTATTTATTATCAGTTTCCTTTGACTAGAATGCAAGTTCCATGAAGGAAAGGATTTTCTTATTCATCTCTTTGTCTCAGAAGCTAAATAGTGCCTAATACGTAGTACTCCTTCAGTAAATATTTGTTGATTGAATGAATAATTATTTATAATAAATATTTTTATATAGCTTCTAATGAGGAAATAGTTTAAGATCAGTAAAAATATATATCTTTTCTATTTAAATTTTCTAGCAACCTGATAACATTGTTTATGTGATGGATGCTTCTATTGGGCAGGCTTGTGAAGCCCAGGCTAAGGCTTTTAAAGATAAAGTAGATGTAGCCTCAGTAATAGTGACAAAACTTGATGGCCATGCAAAAGGAGGTGGTGCACTCAGTGCGTAAGTATCACTGACGCTCTTGTCCTATATCTTGGACTCATGGGAGAGTGGGTATTTGTGTGTTTATATTCATGCTTTATTGTTGATTAAAGTATATTCCAATAGTAGACCTAATATGGTCTATAAAAGAAGTTTAAATAGAAACGATTTTGGAGTCCCTCTTATACAGTTTTGTTTGAACTAGTGAACAGAAACTTGAGCTATATACCTTTGTCTAATTAGTTTTGAAATCTACTGGAAATTTGTTTTCCTTTTATGCTTTCTTTTTGCAGAGTTGCTGCCACAAAAAGTCCAATTATTTTCATTGGTACAGGGGAACATATAGATGACTTTGAACCTTTCAAAACACAGCCTTTCATCAGCAAACTTCTTGGTATGTACAGTGATGGGGATGTAGAAAAACCTCCAAGAAATAGCATGGATATTTAGGACAGGTTAGGATTTTAATTCTGCTCTCTCACTAACTAGTTCAGGAAAATCATTTTCTTATATGATTTGTATTCCTTGCTTGCTGTGAATGAACTATTAGATGGCAAGTTCTTTGGAAAAGTTTTAGAGCACCATACAAAAATATGTGGTTGTAGTAATAGCAGTGGTAATGACAGTGAAACTTTTGTAATGTCTCCAGGTGTTACAGTTAGAGAACATGGAATTTGAAATTAAACCCTGGGCTGGAGTCCCTGCTTTGTTACTTAACCCCTCTAGCTTTCATTTTCTCACCTATGAAGTGTAGTAGAACTATCTGATCTGCCTATCTCACAGGGTTATTTTGTATGTGCATGTATTTTATATAATGTAAAGAAAGGTTTACTAATGTTAATTTTACTTTTTTGGATCTTATAGGTATGGGTGATATTGAAGGATTGATAGATAAAGTCAACGAGTTGAAATTGGATGACAATGAAGCACTTATAGAGAAGTTGAAACATGGTATATGAATATCTTCCCTTGATTTTTTTAATAAAGCTAGTATTAATTTGTTTGAAATGATAAATCTATTACTGAAGTCAATTCTTCATATGTTTATTTTTTAATGATTTATATGTAAGTCATCTTAAATCTCAGATATCTCAGTAATTATAGAATTAAGTGTTTTATTTTCTTTCTTGTAATCAAATTGCCTTAAAGTTAAAATTGAAGCTTTCATCCTGAAGTAAAACAGATGAAAAGAATGTTCTTTTCTAATTGGTTTAATTCTAAATTATATATATGTAAAGAAATTAAAAGAATGAGATTGAATACACAAACATGTATTTTCTTCACCCAACACTGAAGATCACCCTCAATAGAGAAGTATATCTTTGTGATTAAGAGTTCAGGTTTTTAAATCTAACATAAATTTTTCAAATTACTTGACCTCAATTTCTTTATCTGTAAAAAGTAGGTAATACTAAGTATCTTCTTCTTAAAGTTGTGAAGATTAAATTATGTATGTAAAATATCCAGCACATTAGAAACATTCAACATATATTATTATTGATCATTTCTGTTTTTTCTCAAAAAGATATTACTTTTAATTTCCATGGCCACATACTATCTTGCCTTTTTGCTCCTCTCATCTTGTTAGGTATCTATGTCTTTACCTCTCTCTTAAATGTTGGTGTTTTTCGGGGATCATTCTAGGCCATCTTCTTCCTTAGAGCTTCAGACTCATATATATATGTTTACTAGACCATTTTTGGATGTTCGATAGGTATTACTTCAAAGTCAACATACTTTTATCTTCCCATTCTAACTTTGCACCCCATTGTTATCAATGAATGATAACATCGTTTCTATTTTTGCTGTCAGAATTTGGGTGTTGTCATTGATTCTTATCTCTTCCTCACTCTGCCTACCCCTTTTCCCATGAGTCATTCAGTCCTAATGATTCTATCTTCTAATTATTGCCATTCTATCCTCTTCTCTCTAGCTGCTCAGCATTTATGCAAGTTCATCACTTGCCTAGATTTGTTTGTTCTAAATCTTTTAACATCTTCCAGCTTCTTGGACTCTTTCCCTTGGTCCTACTTTTTATACTGCAGTCAAAATGGTCTTTCACAAATGCAAATCTGATCCCATAACTGCCTTTCTTAAAATCTTTTCAGTGGCTTTTCATTGACTTTAGAAGAGTTTTCAAAGACTGCCATTTAGCCCGCATTTTCCGCGCCATTTTTCAACATTGTTCTTAGCATTGCATGTGCCAGTCATGCTGAATTTCTCTCAGTTTCTCACATGGACATGGTTATCTTACCTCTGAGGCTTTACCCTTGCTATTCTTTTTGCCTGTTAGACAGATATCCTCTCTTCTTTCTGCTTTCCTCCTCTCCCCAAGCCAAACAGTCTAACTTATACTTCAGGTCTCTCCCTACATTTCCTTCAGATATTTTACTCTGCTATTTCCATTGCACCCTGTACTTGTTTTATTATTCATCACAATTATTTGTCTTCCCCGCTTGAAGATGGAGGGAGGTTTCATAGCTGTGTTTTTCATCGTTTATGTTCACAGTACTTAGCTCAGTTTCTGGCACTCAGTGAGTCTTTAGTAAATGTTTGTTGATTGAATGAATTTATCCTTCATTGCTGATTCTTTCTCCTGCCTTCCGTTGTCTTAACTAGCCTTACCACTGCTTCCACACCACATGAAACTAGGTTATTTATTCTCAGTCTACTTTCTTACTGCTGAGTCACTCCTTTTGTCTCTGCATTTTGCTTTTACTCTTAACAATTATATTCATTTTTGAGGTCAACAAGGACCTCCTATTTTCCAAATGTGGCTTTTCTTTCTTCTTGATTCCCAGTATTTAACAGTATTATCTGTCTTTTCTGTTTTCAGACTCTTCACTTGGATTTCATGATGGTGGATTTCCTATATTATCATAGCTTTTGTCACTTTTGTACAGTTGCCAAATATGTATTTCAGTCTTAATCCTTTCTACCACTATTTAATTCTACAGTTCTAGTTGCCTACTATAGTATTTCTTGTAAGATAATTGTACTAGTGCTTCAAATTCAGAATGCCTAAGTAGGATTGTAGGCACAATACAGCCTTTAGGGAAACTGGAACCTGATTTGTATAAACTCCAGTTCTGTCCTACATTTGTGTCTCGTCTCATGTTTTTATTTGCAAAAATGCAAAACTTCTACACTTTTGTTTGCCTTCTCTTTGTATATTTGTTTTCCTAACCAATCTTGGTGGACTATATACTTTTCTCTAAATTCCCAGACTTCACACATCACATTGATATTCTAGTAATTCTTATACATTTCTCTCTACTATGAATTTCCTTGGTTATCAGTCCATCTGGGCAGCATCTCCTAACTTTTACATGTCTTCCTGATTTGATGCTCTATGAAAAAGATGCTATTTATGACATATTTTTTAGGTTGGTCTTCGTTTTCTTATGTTTCTTATAATGCAATTCACAATATAATAATAAAAAGAATAGTATGAATTTTTATTATGATAGTGCAGTACTTCCAGTATTCTTCTAAAAGTGAGATCATCTTTAGCAGATTTAGTTGCTAAAGCTGGAAGCAATGTCTTTCAATCATCATTATTAAATTTATTCTGCTTCTTGTCCCATTTTTAAAATATGTTGCTGTCTTCCACTGCAGTCTTTCCTCCCCTTAACATGCAACTGTTTTCTGGTATTTTTTAACAGCATATTTCAAACATGCAGAACAGTATAGAAAACAGTATTAAATACCTGCTGACCAGCAAGTTTAGTCAAATCATGTCATTTTTCCCAAACCTTCTATAGTTATTTTTGAGGGACTAAAACACTACAGAAACAATTAAAGTCACCAGTTTATCCCTTTTTCTCTCTTCCCATTCACCTCCTGGCTTCTCCAAGATAAGCACTGTCTTAAATTTATTGTCATCCCCATGCATGGATTTTATTATTAAGTGTATATATCCATAAATAAAATAGCATTTTACTAAAAAAAAAAATTTCAGAATGCCTAAAACCAAATACTTTTCCATTTATATCTTTAGGACATAAGTAGAAAGTATTCTTTCTCCTTTGTCTTGTTCATTCTGGTTGTGTGTTTTTTTTTTTTTTATTGAAGTTAATTTGCATATAATAATATGCTCAGATTGTAAGGAGATTATTACTTTATCAATTTTGACAAATGCATAATAATCCACACTTCATCATGAAAAAGGACATTTTTATTACTCTGGAAAGTTTGCTTTCTCTTCCCAGTAAAGACTTTATATCATAGAAATCCTGGAGTATGTCCTTTTTTTACTTGAAATCTGGTTTCTTTGACTCAGCAGATTTTTTATATTCATCCATGTAGTTACACTAACCTGTAGCCTGTTCTTTCACTACTGAGTAGTAGTTCATCTAGTCTATTCATTTTCCAGTTCATCAACAGCTAAGCCATTTAAGAAACTCCAAACAATCTTTTAAAGTTGTTTTTGCCGTATTTGTTTTCACCAACAATATATGAGAGTTCTGCTTGCTCCACATCTTTAACTTTTAGTGTTGTCAGGCTTTTAAATTTTATTCCTCCCAGCGGGTATAGTTTATCTGCCTTATTTTCAAATTTCTTATGTATATGTTTATTCTGTTTTCCCTGATACTCTAAGATAGGATCTGTCTGTGTGTCTGTATATTCACTGCATTCATCCTATGGCTTTGCACATAGTAAGTGCTCAGTGAATGTTTATCAATTGTATATTTTGTAAGTGTGTTTACAAAATGAAATGTATATTCTCTAATATATCTGAATCATTTATATTGTGTTTCAGGTCAGTTTACATTGCGAGACATGTATGAACAATTTCAAAATATCATGAAAATGGGCCCCTTCAGTCAGATCTTGGTTAGTTAACCTAAAAAGTTTTTTATAACTTCTTTTGTTTTTCATTAAAAGTTCTAATAATGGATGTACTTGCTTTAATTATTTTTTATATTTGGGTAAAAAGAGATACTTGAAAAACTTAGTGTTAATATTAAAGCTAATAGTTAAATGTCAACATTATGAAAAATTAATCTCAAGCTATTGTTGATTTTATGTTTAAATATATGTTTTAGGGGATGATACCTGGCTTTGGAACAGATTTTATGAGCAAAGGAAATGAACAGGAGTCAATGGCAAGGCTAAAGAAATTGATGACAATAATGGATAGTATGAATGATCAAGGTAAGATGGTAGATTACTTGACTTGGAGGACAGTGTTCTGAATATCAGCAAGTTAAGAGTGTCATTGTGGTCTCATGGACAAGATGAGGAAAAATTTAGACTGAAAGATTTTTGTAAGATTTATATCTCCTTGAAAACTTTTACACAAGGGTTTTTATTATTAGATTGACTTCATCATTGAGAGAAATGTCTAGTACAGTGCTTTTCCAAGTGAAGAGTCCCATGTAAAGACCATTAGCTCTTTATGATGTTGGTAGAACTAAAAAGGGAGTTCTGTAGTCTAGTTTGGTGGGATACTAGGTTAAAAAACTAAGTTTGTTTTTTATAAGTCTCCTCAGAGCTCTAACATGCTAACATGAAGTGTAATCTATAAGAGGATAGTTAAAGCAATGTTTACAAACTCATTTTGCTCGGAAACTGATTATCCATTTTTTAGTCTTCTCAGAAAAAGTATATTGCTCTATCTTTATGATCCTATGTTATCACTACCTCCTATACTTCCACACCTTTTATCTGGTCCTCATTCTGTTAACAGTTCTAGTCCTATGACCCCTTTATTTTTTACCTGTTTTTTAGCACCTTTTCTGATTCAATCTAGCAGATGTGCTAGATACCTTTTAAGCCTTCTGCTTCTACCACTTGACCTCTGGCCTTTTTTACAAAGAAATACATACAAGCTCTTGCTACTGAATTTTCTCTACCTATGGCTAACATACCAGTAAGATTGTGATAGCAACAAACTGTTCTTCAAGCCTTTTCAAGACTTTTCAAGGCTGATAGGCTGACTTATTTTCTCCATCAGGGTATAAACATTCTTAAATTCACATTTTCTGGGTTTTACTTCTCCCTCATGCATTTACTCTGTGTCTCTTTTTAGTCAAGTTTCTTAAAAGAACATTTTAAACTATTGAAATCTGACTTTTGGCTCCACCATTACTCTGAAATAGATCATACCAAGATCTCCAATAACTTTCTACTGGTCTTTACAACATTGGATGTTAATCACCATTTTTTCTTAGTTTCCATTATACCATCTCCACACTTTTACCCTTACCTTTCTTGTTAACTTTCATGGGTCTCTCTCAGCTCATCTCTTCAGCGAATATATGCTATGGGGTTGGTTCTGTCCTCAGCCAGTGTTTCTTATCATTTTTCTCATTTTTCATTATCTTTTCTTTTCCACATCTATGTGTTGTCTACTGCCCGATTGATTGTTCGTTTTTTGTAGTCTCTATCTCTTTCCTGAGCTCTAGGCTTTCATAGTAATCTAAATAAGATTGTATCTTTCTTATTGCTATGTCTTAAACACTAGAAAAAGTTTTGCATGTAGAATTAATAATTGTAACCATGTCTAGAGTATTTACTGTGTGCTAGGAACTGTTCTGAACACTTTACATATATTAACTCAATAATCTTTACAAAAACTCTAAAGGGACTATTCTGGGGTCAAAATCCATTATTATTTAGATTTTACTGATTAGGAAACTGAGATACAGGGAAGTTGAGTAATTAACTCAAGATCATTAGCTAGGGAGTGGTGAGACTAGGCTTTGAATTCATGCATTCTGAATCAAGAGCCTACACTGTGGATCACCTTCTCTCTAGGTGCTCACTAAATTGTGGACAGACGTCCCTATTTACATGTTTGAAAATTTTCTGAGGCACATCAGAACCAAAATGTAGTGCTTCTCCCTTGGTGAGTGACACTTCCATCCATCTACTCAGTCATCCTTGCTGCTTTTCTGTCTAGTGGTTCTGTGATTATGGAGGTAGAAGTATTGAAGTGTCTTTTCTCCTTTCAGTTGTGTCAGTTTTGCTTCATATATTTTAAATCTCTTTTGTTGGTTTCATACACATTTAGAAATATGACTTGTTAGTGAATTGACCCTTTTATCATTATGTATATAATGACCTCCTTTGTCCCTGATCTACTTTAACACATATTAATACAACCACTTAAACTTTCTTTTAGTTTTTTGCATTGTGTATCTTTTTCCATCCTTTTAGCCTACTGATATCATATTTGAAGTGAGTTTATGTCAATAGCATATAATTGGGTTATGTTTTTTCTTTTAATACATTCTGATAATCTCTTAACTGATATATTATTTATATATTAGGATTTAGTTCTACCTAAATTAGGATTTTATTATTCTGTTTGTTCTCTCTGATTTTTGTTCTTTCTTTTTTCAATTTACCTGTGGATTACTTGAACATTGTTTTAATGTACGTATATTGTTTTAAAATATATCTCTGAATAGTTTTCTTAGTGGCTGTTCTGGATATTACAGTATACATAGGTATTTAACTTAACACAGTCTACTAGTATCAGTGTTTTACCATTTCAAGTGGAATATAGAAACCTTAGAAGTGTGAGTTCTACTTTCTAAATATTTCTCATATATTCCCTCTTCTCTTTGCCTCTATATTCCCTACATTAATTCATCCATTCATCATTTCTTTCCTGGATTGCTACAGTAGCCTCATGATGCTTCCCTTTTTCTTTTTTCACTCCTTTTTTCAATCTTTCTTCCTTACTCTCACAAGAATGGTCTTTATAAATGACAGTTCTGAGGTCAAAATCTTTCACTGGCTCTTTATTGTCTTCAGACGAATTCCAAACTCCTAAGTCTGGCATACAACTTCAGTTATAAACCTTATCCTTACCTACTTTTGCAGCTTCTTAAAAACTATTTTAATTTATCCTATCACTCCTTGTTCTGCTTCCTAGAATGTCCCTTATTCCTTTTCTTCTCTACTTAACTCATACTTGTCCTTCAGCACTACTCACTTAAAGAGAAACCACTAGCAGCCTTTCCAAACTTCCTTCTTTAAGTTGTCTCTTTCAGCTATTTGCTTAACTCTATCATATTGCTTACCGTGATTTGCTATGATTAGCTTATCTTCTTTCTCTCACTCCGTTTGAGTTCTTGGAAGGAATATGATAAACATTTCCTAAATATTTTATATTGAAGATGCGAATTAAAAGCGGCTTTTCTGAATTGGATTTAGAGGTTTTAATGGACTGTAAGTTTATGATGAGATAATTAGATCTTCATTTGTATTGTATTGGTAATTATATGTTACCTAGATTTTAGTTCACTTTTGGACACTATGCTTAGGGGGCATAGACAAATTAAAAGTAATATTTAGGAAATCAGGGTGATAAATGGGTTTCTAAACCATGTTATAAGAAGAACAGTCAGAAGGATTGAATATCGCCTACAGAAAATTCATAGACAACATGTGATTCTCAAATATTTGAAAACCTTATTCTTTGTGTCTGACAAGGAGACATCTGTGCAAATAGGAAAAAGTACCAGGCAAACATATTTCATTTTAATATGTGAAAAGACTTTCTGGAATTCCAGGTGTAATAGAATGGCATAGATTGCTTTATTTTAGATGGTGGGTCATCTCTTCTGGGGATATTAAGACTGAGGCTAGATGACCACTTATTGGGGGGATATTGTAGAGAGGATGCAG
Organism: Macroglossus sobrinus; assembly: GCA_004027375.1. NCBI lineage: Eukaryota > Metazoa > Chordata > Mammalia > Chiroptera > Pteropodidae > Macroglossus > Macroglossus sobrinus. The sequence continues at coordinate 230,918 of PVKZ01000207.1, forward strand.
ATGTAATGAAAATTTTTATTAAAAGCCATCCATTTATGAGATTGTATGCAATTAAAACCAGAAGAAATGCACCTCATATTCTGAGTTAACAAAACACTGGAGGAAATTAACTTATTCTTTATGTTACAGAAAGGATTAAAATACTACTAGTAAATTAGTTGATTATAGGAAATATAACAATTATTCTGTTGATTATAGGTAGAATTACCTACTTCTCCTTGCTTGTATGCCTAGATTTATGATTTAAATATTAATAGTTATTTAGTGCAAAGGTGAACACTTTTGTTCTTTTTGAAATATACCTTTTACCTCTGATTTATGCTCTGAGGTGCATTTGGGTGTGAGATATGGAAAGGATGGACATGAGTTTCAAAGGTTTTTAGAATGTTCTATTTGCTTAAACTGTAGGGTGAATATATGTATATTTGTTTTTTTTTATAGCTTATGAATATTATAAACATCCTTTTGAATATATTGCATGTTTAATTTTTTAAAACCAGGCAAACATGGCAGATGATAATAACATTTATTAAATCTGGTGGTGGTTTGACCATTATATTTGTTTTTCTTTGTGTAAAATGTTTGCACATAACTGCTGTGATAATGAACATTAATTGTATGTAAGTGAAAGTAATTTTCTCTTTCCTGCAGAACTTGATAGTACGGATGGTGCCAAGGTTTTTAGTAAACAACCAGGAAGAATCCAAAGAGTAGCAAGAGGATCAGGTGTGTCTACAAGAGATGTCCAAGAACTGTTGACACAATATACCAAATTTGCACAGATGGTAAAAAAGATGGGAGGTATCAAAGGACTTTTCAAAGGTAAGAAAAATAAGCTCATTAATAGTTAACACACTAAAAGAAAAGAAAGTTGAGAAACTAAAAATTAAAGCCAAGAAGTACTACTAGTATTAGAAAATATATTGCTGTATTTCAAGTTATATTTAAATACTTCTGGGGTTTATAATGTGATCTGTGATTTATCTGTTTTCAGGTTCAAGGCAATAAACATTATTTAAAAAAACAAACTTAATGACTTTATTTTTTTGAAGATGTAATATGTAGTAAATAAAATTTAGAGAATATAGGAAGTATAAGAAAAAAATGTTAAATGCCCATTGCCTTTAATCCCCAAAGAATCCCATGGGTCCTATTGCAAGTAACATTTGATAATAACTAGTGTTTTTTCCTGATACATCAGACTATTTTCCATGTTGTCAAGTATTTTTCAAATTACAACTTTTGGCCACTGAATACTGTTTCAGTCGAGCATGTATATTTGTTTAATACAGTGCTACTTTGTTGGCTGATTTGTCTGCTTCTATGTCAGTATTCATTTTTGCATCAGTTTTAGTGTTGTTTTCCTTAAGGCCAGGGAGTTTGTCTGATTGGAAGCATAGTAGATGCTGAATAAGTTTTGTAGGAATTTAATATTTCCAATTTAATGGTCAAATGTTTTTTCGGTGTGTGTTTTTAGGTTGCTATTCAAGTGTAACATGTCTTTGTACATTTACTGGTTTGAATTTCCTTTGTGAATCACCTCTTAGGTTCTCTGTTTATTTTATATTTTCCCTTATTGCTTTAACTCATTAAAATCCTTGGTTTTTATCTGCAAATATTTTTCTCAGTTTTTCACTTTCCTTTTTATTTATATTGTTTGATAAACAGAAGTTTTCATTTTTAATGTAGACAATGCTACTTATCATTTCATTTTTTTTATGCTCAAAGAAATTTTCACCATGTTGATAACAACAATAGTCAGCTACATTTTCTTCTATTTGTTTTGATTTTATTCTGTAGGTTTTACTTTTTATCCCATTTGTAATTTGTTTTGCTATGTATTGTGTAAGGTAAAAAGGTGAATTTGTTTTTCCAAAGAGTAGTGGGGCCTTCGATAGCTCAGTTGGTAGAGTGGAGGACTGTAGTGGATGTTTTTCCAAAGAGTTAATCAATTGTCCCAATCCTCTCTTAATTTTTTTTTTATACTATAAATACCATTAAAGTAAATTTATTTTTTCAAAAACTATTGATTAGGCAGGTTTCAAAGATGTACTATACATAGCTTTCTAAAAAAATGAGTATTTACAGAAGTTCTTCTCACCTGTTGTCTTTGACACTTTTCTTATTTTTCCTTGCTTGCTATATCCTATTTTCTCTTTTGTGACAAGGGAAAAAAGTTAGACAGACATGTTTAAAGTTGGTTATAATTTCTAACATCACATAATGTTGCAGATAGTTATTAATAAATATATTATGTCATTCTAACATCTTTCCCAAATGACCCTGACTATTCTATTTTCCCCTCTATTTATTCATTATTTTTCTTTTAATTTTCAATTGTCAGTCTGATCTTATCTAAGCACTGATTACCCAATAAAGGCACAATCAAAATGAAGTGGGCGGTGGATGTGGTGCACATCTATGTCACATCAAACTCAATATTTTTCAGAAATTTTAAATCCTCCAAAACAAACTTTTATAAGAAATCACCAAGGAACATAGAATTCACATCATATACAGATTTATTAATTATTCACAGATTGTATATGTTTTATAAAAAAAAATCTTTCATTCATAGTTATTTGATTTATTCAGATTAGCTTTGATCAGAGAATTGGGCAGCTTTGGTTTTCTTTTTCCTAAATGCTCCTGAGAAGTTCCAGATTTACTGTTCATTTGAAATAATTTTACTGAAGCCGTTTTACTTATTCGTTGCTGTTGCTTCAATCTTTTTTACTTACTGTCTCTTAAACACAGCAGCTATTCTCTAGAGGAATGCTCTTACCAGTTCTGCTCCAGAGTGCATCTCTTTCATTGGCTTGCCATTTTAACTGTGGAATTTTGGCCATGTATGGAAATTCATTGATAAATGGAGTTAGATTGTCTTTCTGTTCTCTGAAGCTTTTTGCTATTTTTAATAGCTTCCTAGGTATATATAAATTTTCAAGTTCTCTTAGACTCATTTTTTTCATATTTACCAGTTATCTAGTCTCTTTTCTGATTAACCCATAGCTATAAACATAGTTTTTGTTCAGCATACTCCCTTATCACTATTTAAAATTATTGTTATTGCTTACTATTAATAGCTAGTGGATGCAGTTTTCCTTATAGTGGCCTATTCATAGATAATAACTAAAAGTATTAAGAAAAATCTTAGCCCTCAAGAAAGTCCCTTAAATGTCCCTTAATACAGAATTTCACTTGTTCATTCTCAAAAATATGTATGCAATTGAAATAAAGATTAGAAGGGATATGGGCAAATAGAAATAATTGTGTTAAAGATTATAGGTGATTTTTTTTTCTGTTTATTTACTCAATCCACTAACCTTCCTATGATATACCAATTATATTACATTCTATATTGAATCAAAGTTTTTTTTTTTGTTTTCAGGTGGTGACATGTCTAAGAATGTGAGCCAGTCACAGATGGCAAAATTGAATCAACAAATGGCCAAAATGATGGATCCAAGAGTTCTTCATCATATGGGTAAACACAAAATTGTTACTTGCTAATACAGTTTAATTTTTAAAGATTGAGTTTAAAAAACCTTCTGTTGTGATATTATGAAAATCTGTTCAGCAGATGTGTGAATTGAGGGAAATGGCCATCTAACTTATAAGTTGCATGGTTGTAATAGTGCTATAGTAGTTGAGGTTTTATTCACTCCTATGCTGCCATCTGTGTGATTTTTTGAGCAAGCCACTTAATCATCTTTTGTTCATGCTTACTTGGTGACCTTTTGTCCTAGTTTAGTATCTGGATATTTTAAATGGTGAGACTTTGAAATTATATAAGAATTTTGAAACCCAATTCCACTTTTACTTTGTAACCTATTAAAAGTTCCTTAAACTTTTTGAACCTCAAATCCCCTTCTTAACATCACAGATATTGTCTCATCAGGAAATTGTGACAGTTGAATGAGCTAATAAATATGAAAGCATTTGGTACAGTTCTGGGCATAAGTAGATGTTTAATAAATGGTGAATTTTTTCCATAAGTCCTATGAAATAACTCTCTGCCCTTTCTAACTGATTATTATTTAGAAGAAGACTCTTTTGGACTTTCAGGAAAATAAATTTTTTATTTAGATTTTTTTGACTCTCTACTGTGTGATAGGTACTGTGTTAAGATTTTTTTCCATATGTTATTTCATTTATTTCTCATAACTTGATGAGGTAAGTTCTTCATTCTCTTTTAAAGATGAGGATAGTCATGAATGTACAAATTTCAAATTGGTGTGTTCTTTAAGGCCAATAACCAAATTATAGTCAGAACCCAGTATATTTTTTGGAAGTTAAAGTACTTATTTGGCAAAAGTAACAAATATTTTAAATTCTACTTAATAATTATCTGATTTTACTTTCACTCTAGGTGGTATGGCAGGACTTCAGTCAATGATGAGGCAGTTTCAACAGGGTGCTGCTGGCAATATGAAAGGCATGATGGGATTCAATAATATGTAAAGAAGATGCCTTAATATAAACTGACTCAGTTGATTACATTATTTGCTGAGACCTCAGAGTTTCCCTCCTTTTTGCAAATGGGGAAAAAAGTATTTTTCTTGCCTGTCTTGCCCTTTTTATTTCTCTTCTCATTCCCCCTTTTCTTTTTCCTTCCTTCTTTCTTCCCTCCTTTCCTTTGATATAAAGAAGGAATGTATGGTTTTTTGTGGAAATCATCATATCTTTGCTTTAGATTTTCTTGTTTTCACCATCATAACACTTCTTAAGTTAAACAAATCATGATGTAAAATTTTAGTACTTAAAAGTTTTTAATTGTTTCAAAGGCCAAGCATTACATCTGTAAACAGTCCTGGTCAGTAGTTATATGATGTCTCAATAAAAGTGCTGTAAAATAAACTTCAAAGTCATTTTAAGTTAAGAGGTTGTTAACTTTTTTTTTTACAGTTTAAAATTATCGGTGAATCACATTAAAAGACAGATGGAAAAATCAATAGTTCTAAAACTATCCTTAGAAGTATACCTTTAATGGGAAACATAGTAGAGTAACTGAACCATTAGTATTATGAATTTTCGTTTAACTTAAATAATTAAGATAGTTTTGCCATAGAAAATCTTAGCTCTGCCATTTAAATTAAAATTGTGAATTTGGTTATAGTTCACAATATGTTTTGTATATAACATTTTTTTACCTCATATTTTTGAATGCTTAGTGGCAATATTTGATTTTTTTTGAAAAGCCAATTTTATTACGTTTCTTACATACCAAAAATCTACTTGAAGAAATAGATATACTTTGATGATAATAGCTAATCTCTTGACCTCCTAATGGAAAAAAATAATTGCAGATATTAGGCTGTCATTTTATATATTAATTTATATAACATAAATTAATAATTTATTAAAAATATATAAAATGACAAGGTAAATTTGGTTGGTTACTTTGGATTGCTGCACGGTTCACTTAGAACGATGGCTTTTAAATAAGTTTATGGAATTAATTAAAATACTGGAATTATTATGCCTATTTATTGACATCATGAAACTAATAGATATGGTGCAGCAGTGTATTTTGCACTAGAATGAACAGATCTTCAGGAAATAATTAATGTGTAGTAGTTGGAGAGAGTAAAAGAAATAGCTGGTTTTTATAGCTGGTTTTAGGACTCAGGTGTTTTAAGAAGGTCTCATAAGTTAAAGTATCTTTAAAAAATAATTACATAAAGAATGCAACTGATTTCCTTGTATACTTGGGCAAAGATTTTTTTATATCCCACTAAATTATTTTCACTAGCTAAAAACTGGAATATTTCTATAGAACATTGTATATAACCTGTACAAATAATGTATCCCGGGTTCTGTAGAAATGCCATTTGCAAAGTCCAGCTATAGAAATTTGACAAGAGAAAATATTGTTCTCCGTATTAGTTCTTAATTAAACTGATGGCATACCACCTTTTCTGGACATGCATTTTTGTGATTTCTATCTTTGGGGTACCACCTTTGTATTTTGATCAGGAATGGAAATGAGCCACTTAAACAGACTTTATATAAGGCTTCAGGCAACATTTTTGGTGTTTTTGGGTCTGATACAAATTATATTTTTTCAGAAGCAGAAATAACAATGGCAAAAGACAATTAAAGGCCTAAAACACCTAGTTCAGCTTCCGTTTCTCTTTCCTCTTCTGTAAAGTGAGGAAATTGGAGAAGCCCTTAGCGTAGTACCTGGCATATTGAGCTTCATAAGTGAAGCCATTGCTGCTGTTTAACAATTTATTCTTATAATCAATCTAATATGGATTTTTAATTTTAGCACCTTATTCTTGTGTATCAGTGATGATTAAAATATATACCCCTAATTTGAGGGATGGGATAACCTTAAAAATATTCTCTACTAAAATATATATGTAGCTATATCAAAACCACAAGAAAATATTGTTTTTTATTTGATGGACATTCCTAGTTATTAAATTTTATTCAGCTTTGTTTTCCCAGCCTTTCACAGAAATAGATCCAAATTTACCTTTATAGCTCTCTATGTATCGTTAAATGATAAATTTAGACCATAATTACATTTTCAAGTAGGTAAATTATAATAAAACCTGAATTCGTTTTTTCATCATGGTGATACAATGACATACTATAAAGTGAAAGGAGGGAAGATTTGGCATGTTGCATTGTTGCCTACTTTTAGTTGGCCTATGACAGTGTGGAAATAATGTAAAAACGTAAATACCCAACACCCATTAGATTTTCTATACTTTTCTGTCGCTATGAGTTGTTCATTTGTAATAGACTGCTCTTCAATTTCTTATTTGTGTTAAAAGTAACTCTTCCTTCCAGCACATGTTGGAATGTGACTTCCATTTTAAATTTCCAGTAAACTAAGAAATGTACCATGGAAATGACTTCTGCTTTAGCAGTGAAACCTATAATTTGATGTTTAATTGGCCAATTTGAAAAATAAAATCATGCATTTATGAACATTCCACAAATTTTTAATAATAAAGAATCTTGATTACTCTTCTTGCTCATAAGTGGAAAGGGATTTTGAATACATGTAATGTAGAACTATTTTGTTTATGAAAGCCAATTCATGAAGTCTAACAATCGGCTCTTTTTCTTTTCAATTTATTGGTTTGTTTTTGCACTTTGCACTGACTCAATCCCTGGCTAAAGTCACTGGACAACATCAGATCATGTTACTAAAACTTGTTTACCTCAGCAATAAGCCAATTCGATTTTATTACTGTAATATAGATTATTATATTCCAACCAATGTTTAAAATGTAGGTGGTTTTCAAATGATCGATTTTGTTTGTAAGGTTTTTTTTTAAAGTTACCATAATTATAGCAGGTTGGAAAGTGTACAATAGTAAGAAAGTAAGACAAAATAACTTTTGCACAGGAGAGAAAAGAGTATTTAAGGTTGTAGGGATGGGTGTTCCAGCCTGCTGGCTGCTCGGGTGCCACGCTGAATAATAGATGTACTAGGGCATAACTTTAAGAAGCATTTATGAATTTTGCCTGGAATGAAATGGAACTTAAATGTCAAATGAAACCCCCCACCACCTGCCGTGGCCAAAATAATGTATTTTATTTTTGACCTCTACAATTTGTGGAAACTTTCGTACTAAAACTACAATTTAAAAAAAATAATTTACCTGTAAATGTCTCAACTAGTTCAATGCAGTAATCAATGAGATCGTGACTTTTTAATTTGGTTGAACATTGGGAAAAAATGGTTAAAGTCTGGGAGGCCTCCTCTCATGCGTACGCGTTCCTAAAACATAAATGATTCCTCACATTTGTCAGAATGGAAGCTTGCTGTTGCCTTTTGCTCTCCTTCATGTGTCCCTTAACTTTTTCTACCTTATATTTATTTCTGACAAGTGTAAGCAACATTCACCTCTGAGGCTCTTATTTGAAAGCTATTTTGGCTAGACCGTCGTCATCCAGGTTAGAAGTGGAATATGCAGCAAGAGCCGTACATTTAAAAATATTTTTTCAGCAACCGCGTCTCAGCACAAGCATTTGAGACACTTGGTAGCTGTTCTCATTTCACAAGTGTAGAAATCAAGGTCCGGGAGAGTGAACTGCCCTGGAGGCGGGTGGTTGGTTAGTGGCTGCGCGGAGAAAGATACAGGTGCGGGTATGAGGAACTACGTCACTGATGATGATGACAGGCAGCGGCCGCGCGAGCTCCAGACGTGGGCGGGGCCGGAAGCGATACTGCAGAAGACCCCGCCCCACTCCGCTAGGCATCGGGTCTGCGGGTAATTGCGCCTCCCAGGCTGCGGTCAGCAGAGTCCCAGGTGCAGAGCCCTGTGGGCGAGGCGGCGGCCGACCCCGCCCCTTGGGAGGCCCCGCCCTCAGACCCGCCCCTCCCGCTGTGGCGTGGCGGGGCACCGCCCAAGGCTGGGAGTGCGGGTGAGTCCCATATCCCGCCCGCAGGCTCTGTCCACCACTGGGCTGGGAGGCGGAGGATGGAAGTGGCTTTATCCGCCACTACGTTCTATCTCGTCAGCAGCTCTGTGGCGGCAACAACGATGGACCCGGAGCCTGTGAGCCGTGCGGAAGGAGGAGAAGCAGTAGCAGCCTCGGGAGCTGCGGCTGCCGCGGTGTTCAGGGAGTCGGAGCTGCAGGTAAGTGAGGCCGAGGCAGGGAGAGCCGAGCCTCCTCTCTGCCTTTTGGCCTGCGGGTCTTCCCCCGAGCAGGCCGTCCCCCGGAGTTGCGTTTCGGGGTTCCTCCTCAGTACCTCCGCCTCTGCTTGGAGGAAGGGACCTCTCACCAACTCCTCCTCTGGCAGCGCCGCGGATTCTGGGGCGGCCTCGGGTTTCTAGGGGTGATATTCCAGTTTCGGGTCTGCGAACGTGAGAAGACAGGCGTGTCCCTGAAAGGTGGCCTTCGTAGCTGGAATCCAGGTGACGGCGGCTTCAGTCACTTCTCAGTCTCTTGCAGGCGTCTGACCTGGCATCTGGCCTTTTCTTAAGTAATAAAAAATAAGTGCTAAGTGTTTACAGGTTTTTTTCATTCCTTATAACTTCTGCATGAGGTGGGCATTATCCTCATTTCACCTTAGTGAGGCAAAAACTAAGGCGCAAGCGGCACTGTCACATAAAATGTAACCGAGCCTTATTGCAAATTCTACATTTTCTAGTAGCCACATTAAAAAAGTAAAAAAAAAAAAAAAAAGTGAAATTAATTTTAATATGTTGTTTACCCAATTTATTAAAAAAATTTAACATGTAATATGAAGTAAAATTAACATACTGTATTAACTCAATTTGTCAAAACATTTCAATGTACAATTAACATGAAAGTTATCAATGAAATATTTTACATTTTCTTTTTGGTACTACTCTGAAATCCTGTATGTATTTTCCACTTACTTCACGTCTCAGTTCGAAGCAGTCATATTTCAAGTGAGCATTAGCCACTTGAAATATGTGCCTGGTGGTTACTGATTTGAACAAGTCGAGAGTTAGGTAAGGTTTGGGGGTTTGTTTTGGATTTGGTGGTCTGTAGTAGTTTAGGATCTTTGGCCAAGTCAAACCGATGAAAAAATTGCTTTAGCTGAAATCAGCTTAGGAGTATAGCTTTATCTAGTAAAAACCTCGAATTGCTCCTGTGTAGAAGTCTTCCCACTCCGCTTGAGAATGAAGCCTTTTCAGTAGGTTCATTTTTGAGACTTAACTACTTGAATGTTGGTAAGACATTTTCCCCAAACTACAGAGCCCCAGAGAATGGTTCCTGAATGTGCATATAGCTCTTACAGATGTAGTTTGCGTTTACAAAAACTTTTCCCGCATACTAGTCTTTATGTGGAATTTCCTGTTTTTTTTTTTTTTCTTCTACTTAAGGAGGAAGATAACTTGTAAGAAGGAATTCAGGGACAATGCTAATTGATTAGGAAGTCACTTTTCATTTGACACCTGTGGTTGACAGGTTCAGTTGAACCTTTAAGTTTACAGTGCTTGATGTGTTTTCCATTTGATTTTTCCTTCTGTTACTGTAATTGTTTTCATCACTACTTAAGCTTTGAATCTAATAGCAAAATAAATGTACCCATATGATTTACCAGATAAATTGAGGAAAGGCTCTTTGTTTTGGCTCTGTGATATTATGTTATGTTCATATTCTTGGTTAAAAAAAAATAAGATAAACATTAAAACAGTAAAGAAGGCCCTAGAGTAAAAAGTAAAAAAGTCATAGAATCCTCTTATCATCACCCATTCCTCATATTCACATTTTCCAAAAGTGAGTTTCTGGTGTCTTCTTTCTGGGATTTCCTATGCATATATAATATTTCTTATTAAACACAAATGGATTCATACTATACAAACTATTTTTTCTGACTTTCCTTTCTTGCCCCCATTCACATTCCTGAAGCAGAAACATCTCTGGGAACTCCAGATCTAGATGTAGGGGTTTGACCACAGTAAGAGGGAAGAGGTCAGTGAGGTGGAGACTTGGATGAAAGATGCCATCCCGTACTCCTTCATTGGTTTGTCAGAACTTGAGAAATCTCAAGTGCCATGTGGGAAAGGGAATAAGAGACAAGAGCTTGGGTCTGTGTTTAGCATTTGGCATCAAACCAGGCCATCCAGCAGTTTTTCTGACTAGACATTTAACCAGAATTTCAGCCTCAACATTATTAAAGGAGTTAAAATTTCACTACCACTCATTTATGTAGCACCTCTGCTACCAAGCGCTTACTTACAATGTGCCAGAAGTTATAGGCTAAAAGATTTAATAACAAAGGATACACACTGTGCCTTACTTCTATGTTGCTAACCACCTAGTTGGGGAGGGTGTCACAGAATAAAGTCCAAGTGTAGTATATGTTTTAAAGAAGTTCTGGGTACTGTGGGAATATATACAAAGAAAATTGCCATTGAAAATTCACTGAAGAACAAGATAAGCAGAATTACAGATTGAGTAACCATAAAATGTAATAAAATGTTAATGGACATTCCATCTCATAATTTCCTGGTGTTAGGGAACTGTCTTTTCAGATCTTTGGGGTTTGTTAAAATGGGATTTGTGTAATTGACAAGAAAAAATTTGTTTTCAGGTTTATTGTTTATCTGTTAAAATGAAACATTTGCAAAATTCAGAGAATAACTTTCATTTATAATTGTTGGAAATTTTGTACCAAATTACTTTCTGGTTAGTTTTCCCCATCAGTACCTCCCTTACCTGACGCCCAACCCACACCAAGTAGAGGCTGGAATCACATGTCATAGATTGTCTTTCACAGATTTTTTACTTGCCAGTCTGGTTCCTTCTGATGAGGGGTTGACAGATTTTAGCCTGTGGGCCAAATTCCAACAACTGCCAGTTTATATGAAGTTTAATTGGAACAAAGCCATTATGTATTGTCCATGGCTGCTTTCACAGAATTCGGTAGTTGTGACAGACACTATACCTGCAAAGCTTAAAATATTTACCTTTTGGCTTTTACAGAAAAAGTTGGTTCACTCTTCCTTAAGATGGTAAAACTTGGGTTTTACTGTATCAAAAATTAATATGAAAATTTAAAAAGCCCTTAAATAAATCTTTAATAAAAATCTTTATATATATATGAACTCAACTAACAGGTATTGTAATAAAAAATATGAATTGTGTTTCAGTCTTCCCTTTTGTAGATTTTTTTTTTACTGGAAAGAATATAGCCAAGTCAGTTAATGAAGATAGCAGTTAAGTTTGTACTAGTTGTTATGACCCAGACAAGAATGGTTTGATTTATTAAAATTGTCTAAGGAAGATAAAGTAGTTGCAATGAAAGACACCCCTTCTTCCTTTGTCTGTATCTTAGGAAAGAAAAATTAAGCCAATGAGAGGTTGCTAGAGGGAGTAGTGAAAAGCTGCTTCTGTTCTGATGGGAGTGGAGTGGGAGTGGAATGGAGCGTGATGATGTACTGTGAAAGGTCTCAGCTCTATTTACTGACAGGGACTGTTGCTTTAGCATCAGATCCGTACATTTAGTATGACTGGAGATCTAAATCAGCTCCTCTGATTTTCCCTTGTCCATAAGGGGAGCCAGAAAGTCATGGTCCAAAGGAGACATTGATATCAAGACATCCATAAACCAAATCTTCTACCAAGGGAAAAATGAGAATGGATGGGAATGGCTCACTGTGCTTAGGGATTGGGGATGGAAGAAAGGTGGCCCATGTGGACCATATGTTGTCCATTTAGTTTCTGGACACAATAAAATGGGCTTGTCTTCCTTTATTAAGGGCTGGGTTTATTTGTTTTTTCTTTTTTTTGAATCCTCAGGACAGACTAGAGAAAAAGTTTTTTTTTTTTTTTCAGGTTAATCTGTAGATAGACCATGCTATCAACATTTTCATGATCTCAGTTTGCTATACAACAGTTAACAGTTGCTGTCAGTGGACCATGTGTGTAATGGAACAAATATGTCTGTTATTTTGGTTGGATATACCTGGATTCAAATCCTCGCTAATGACTAAATTTACCTATGAAAGTGAGGGAAAGAAAAAGAACCATATCTATATTCTATGAAAGACCTTAGAAGATTAAGAGGAAAGCATGCATAAAAATAGTTACTTAAATTGGCATAACTGGGCAATTCTAGTCCACTATTTTTATTAGTATAATCCCATCTTTATACATGCAGTTCAAAGAATGTTTCTAGTGATTGAACAACAGTTATGGCTTTAAATTATGTTTGGTCATATCTACAAAGAAGAATTCTTATAGAGGACAAAATTTTTGAACTCTGGACTATCTTAGAGAATCTCACCGACATGGATTCTAATCATTACGGTTTTATAGTCCTGTATCATTTTGCTTTGGTTTAATTTTAAAATTTAACCAGTAATACATGAACATATTCTCATCACAAAAACAAAACAAAATAATAAAATACAAAAATGAATAGAAAGCCTTTTTGACTGTTCCCTTATCTGTACCTTCTCCCCCATTTTAGTACCTATCCCCAGGGGTCACCACTGTTGCAAGATTTTTTTTTTTTTTCACAATTATTTGTACTGGTCCTTCTTGAAAGCTTCAGGTAAGAAAATTCACTGAAGGCTTTCTTCAGAGTTTAAACCTGAGGCAGGATGACAGGGAAGAAAAGCTCTTCATCTTCTTCCACAGTATGCACTTACTCTGAATTTGGCACATGGCTGTGTGTGTGAGGTAAAACTAGTATTTATCTAGCAGTGGAATTTGGATGTCATTAGAATTCCATAGATTACATATTATAATTTTAAAATTCATAAAATCTTTTTACTATTAAGAGAAGTCTGTTGTCACCTATATATTACTAAGAAGTCTGGAAGTTCAAATATATATCACTGATGGCTTGCTTTCCAGATCTGGTTTACAAATGAGTTTTATTTGTCCTGCACAGTGCTTTAAAATTATTTTTAATTTAATGTGTTTAGTTGGGGCATGTTTTTTTCAAAAGGTCTATCCATCCTTCCATCTTTAGCTTTACACATTTTTGGAACCTGTTTGGCCCTAAAAGGCATTTGAATCTGGGACTCCTATTTTGAGAAAAGGTGAGGTTCAAAATTAAACTGAACTGGTTTGGTTTTGCTCATGCTTAGCTAAGCTTAAATCCAAAGACTTAGGAGAGTTCCCTGGTATAAACTGTTACTTTATTCTACCTATCCAACCTATGTATATGTGCATCTATATGATTTTCCTTTGATATTACACATTAATCTTGCCATAATTAGCATTATTTTTTAAAATGATGGATGTCCAACATGTCTTCACATATATTGCATTGGAATTGCTATAACTTGAAGTGTGGTGCTTGATTTCTTAGCTGTTGACTTAAACAAAAGTTTAATTGTTTAAGTTCTTATTTTTTTCACCTTGGTAGTGAGTATGCACATGTTTGCTTTATTATTAAACTCTTTTGAGATGCTATTGATACTCTTGTGATTGTTTTATTTTTTTAAAAAAAAATTTAAGTATTGGCTTGTGTTTCTCCATTTCCTAAAATAAAACAACTTAGAATTTTTTTTGTTATATGAAAAAAAATTAATCTCAAAGTTCTCATTTTCTTAATTTGTTATTGACATTAGATGAGTAACGAAAGAGGCTTTGAAAATGTAGAACTGGGAGTCATTGGAAAAAAGAAGAAAGCCCCAAGGAGAGTCATCCACTTTGTTAGTGGTGAAACAATGGAAGAATACAGCACAGACGAAGATGAAGTTGATGGCCTGGAGAAGAAAGATGTTTTGCCTACTGTTGATCCTGTGCGTTTGATACTGGTGACCCTTTTGTCAGTGGGTTTTGTTTTGATTGATGTATTTCCCCTTAAACATTGAATGGAAGGAGACATTTGAGATTATATTCTGATTATAAAATTATGCATTATCTACCAAATTCTGATTTTGGTAGAAAAAAGTATTTTTATACAATATGGTTGGAAATATTTTCTGCATTTCAGTAGCATGAATAGTTTTTGAGTGTCAGAGTTTTTTTCAGTGTGGATAGGTTTCAAGATTTATCTTACTAGAGTGCTTGACTTTCAGTCTCTTTGAATTAACTATATTACCATTATAGTTTCCACCCAAAACTTAGAGTTGTCAGTTCTTTTTTTAAGTTCTGATTAGAAGATAGGCATGTATAGTTCTTAATTTGATATGCCTCAGTAGCTAAATTTTAAGAATTTTTAACTTATAAAAGATGTGACTAGAAAATCATAAAACTAGCAGTATATTTTTAAAAATGTAATGTTGCTCTTCTAAGACATCTTAAGAGTTCACTTGATCAAATATTGACTGATTTTCTAACAAGTACTGAAGATAACAGTAATGGGCAATTTCTGCTTTTATATGTTAGTGGACAGACAGGCAATAAACAAATATATACTGTAATTATCAGAGTATAAAAGTGCTATGAAGAAAATTAAAGTAGCAAGATAGAGAATTATTAATTTATATTTGATTCTTAAAATGTTATTACTAGTTTTTCATCAGATTTGGCTCTGAATAAATTTTGGTTATTAAAAAGGAATCAGATCCAGATTCCCTACTATAGAAAATATTCAAAAGACTGTACAATATACTGTGAAGGCAATTCCAAATCCTACAGAATATTGCAGAAGTGTTTCATGCAGTGGAAGAATGATTGGGATAAAAGTCTTTCTTTTAAATTACTTTTTTAGGAGTTCTTATTTGTCTGTATAAATTTGTATTCATATGTATGTTTTAAAAAGTCATTGTCTCAAAAATTGCCCTCTTTACATAGACACTAGTAATAAAGGATTGTGTAGAAAAAAATGCATGCTTAATACTTTCCTAAAGATTTCTTCTGTTTTTAAAGCTTTATTGAGATATAGTTTGCATAGGTTAGTTTAGGCTTTCTTCTTTCTTAAATAGCCATGAATTGCTTCCTAATTTTTAAGGTGCTTTAGTTGCAGCTCATAAATTTTTGTATATTATATCTTCATTTTCATTCCTCTCAAAGTTAACTTTTCCCCTTTGATTTTTTTCTTTGAACTTTTGCTTATTTAAGAGTATGTTGTTTACTTCCCACATGTTTGTGAGTTTCCCACATTTTTTTCTGTTATTGATGTCTATTTTCACTCCATTGTGGTTGGAAAACATACTTTATATTATTTCTTTCTTTTTAAATTTATTGAGGATTAAAACAATCCTGGTCTGCTTGATTTATAGTGTTGTTCAAGTCTTCTGTTTCCTTGTTGATCTTCTGTTTAGTTGTCCTATTCATTATTGAAAATGGGGTATTGAAGCCATCAACTGTTGTTGAATTGTCTGTTTTGCCTTTCATTTCTGTCAGTTTTTTTTCTGTTGAGCCCCTCTATTGACTTTTTCAATTCAGTTATTATACCTTTTAACTCTGGACTTCCCATTTGGTGCTGTTTTATAATTTTTAAATCTTTATTGATATTATCTATTTGATGCAACATTGTTATCATACCTTCCTTTATTTCTTTAATTATGGTTTCCTTAGTTCTTTGAACACACTTATAAAACTACTTTGAAGTTTTTTTCTGTTAAATCCATCATCTGGTCATTCTCACAAGTAGTTTCTCTTGCTTGCTCTTTTTACTGTGTATAGGTTATACTTTTTTTTAATGTCCCTTAATTTTTGTTGGATACTGGACATTTTAGATATTTAGTACCAACATTGGGTACTACTCCCATCCTGCCCCCAGGGTCTTGACATTGTTATTTGTTTGTTGATTTGTTTAGTGACTGCTGGATTAGTTCTCTGCTGCAAACTAGCTGGCCTTTAGTTTCACCTGTATCTTCATAGAATCTAGGAATTTTCTCACAGTTATCATTCATCACAGTCTCCACAGATTTTTGAGAGCATCTTTGGCTTAGACTTCTCCACCTCTGCTGCCAATGAAGTCAGTTCATTTGGAAGGAGATTAGAAGCTATGTTTTAAGGCCTTTTCCCCCTTGGCAAAATTTCTTAATCAGAGCTTTGAAGTTGCGGGGTAGGGAAAGTGGTACGTACATTTCTCTCTGAGTGACACCCCTACTTCAGGAACTGAGTACTCGGTAGAGGAGAGGAGCAATAGCCTTGGGTCTTATTGGTTCACCTCTTTTGTGTAGAACCACTGCCTTTTGAGCTGGGGAAAAGGTGATTAGTACGCTAGTATTCTCATTGGTACCATGCCCGAGGCAGAGCCTCCATTTCTTTAGTGGAGGCTGGTAGAGGAAGGAAGCCCCTACCAGTCAACTATACTCACCTGAGACTTAGTAATAGGCAACTCGTGGGCAGGATGAGAAATGCTGATTGATGATCTATTCTTCCAGGAAGAAAGCTCTCTTGACTGGGAGCTGGGGGTAGACGAAGTCCTGTGTTCTTGGAAGTACGAGTCTGGAGTTGAGTTTCTACCTCACTTGGCTGGAAAGACGGTGGGAGGGAGTGATCTTGGTTAAGTTATTATGGACTCTTGCTTCTCTTATCCAATTTTATATATTTTCTTGCGTAAACGTTTCTTCATTTGTGGTATGCCTTGAGGAACATTTCCAGAGGCTTTAAGTGTTTTTGATAATTTTCACCAGTTTCACTGGGAAGTGGGTCCACAGAATGCTGTTTTGCTGGAAGTGCATATCCACTCTTAAAATCTTTGATACTTTGTATATAGTTGTTGCTGTTAGAATTTATTTGAATTCTTAGGCTTAAACTAACAGGGCAATAAGAAACCTGTCTAATATTTCCTCACTGGGAGGCAATGTAAGTAGTCGGAAGCTTGGTTTTTCTGACTCAATCCTGTGATAGTCACAGGGTTGACGAAAATTTAACTCTCATTGCACTTCAGGTTCCATGATTATTTTTAAAAAGATAACATTTGCCTCCTCTGTATTCAGAGTTGTTTTTGAAAATTAAATGAGACAGTACATATGAAAACATTGAAAATGACTAAGAACTATATGCAGGTAAGGTAGTAATAGTTAACAAAGCAGATATAATAGGTTGCAGAAGAAATCTTAAGAGGCAATTTTAGAATTCATTGGAATTTGAAAAGCCATGACTAATTTAAAAATTTTCGCTATAGTTCTTACTCAAGCTTCATTTTAGAGTTTATGAAATTAACTTTTTTGATGGCTCCATTCCTAAAATAGTCATTCTGGAGTTTTAAAGTTATGTTTTCCTTGGTGATAGTTCATGTCTTCCAGACTACAGTGATTTTAGGCAAATAAGAGCTGCAATAATATTACATACTAATGTAATATAGCATAATATATAATAAACATTTAATATATTATTAATGTTATATTTAAGATTATATTAATATGAGTTTCCAGTAGGAAACTTATACAATCAGCTTGAAGTTGACAGCTGACATTTTTCTTCTAAATAAAAGTTTTACAAAAAAAATCTAGTATAATTCATGAAGAATTTATAATTACCAAATAGGAGTATCCATGTTAACCAAGTGAAGAAGACAAAACAATAGCAATTAAATCTTTTGCTAAAAGAGGTACAATTTTTTTGGGGGGGGGTATTTTTCATTGCTGCCTGAAATACAAATGTCTTCATCTGGTTTATTATTTTTATATACATATGTTAATATTAGTCACTATTTTTCTTTAAGTCTGTAGCTTAATATAGACTTCTGGTCATAAAGAAACATACAATAATTTTTTTTCTTTTTAAATAAGTGATTTTTTTTGGAGGGAAATTTTAAACATTAATAAATGCATTATAGTTTACTTCAGCCCTGAGGATTTGTCCTCTGAATCTATTTTTGGCCAGAGTTAATTTCCATTGTAATTTCCATTTCAAAAAAAGATTTTTAAAGCACTCAGCCAAACTCCCTCCTGCATAACTTTTCCATTTTATTTCCTGGCAAAATATTCACATCTTAAATGCCATTAGAAAGCTACCATTTGCCTATTTAACTTTTTTAAAGTCTTAGATAGAATTTAATAACACATTGGATTGCAAGAACTTTATAAAATGTGTTTTCCTCTCTCATACTTTTCTCACAACATCCATCAGTTTTTTAAAAAATTAAGATAAGAACACTTAACATGAGAACTCAACAAAATTTTAAGTGTACAATATGGCATTGTTAACTGTAGGCACAATGTGGTAAAACAGATCCCTAGAACTTATTCATCTTGTGTTACTGAAACTTTGTACCCACTGAATCAACAACTCCCCATTTCGCCCCTTTCCTTAGTCCCTGGCAACCACTATTCACTCTGCTTTTATATGTTGGATTATTTTAGATACCTCATATGAGTGGGTATTTGTCCTGATGTGACTGGCTCACGTCACTTAACATAGTATCCTGAAGCTTCATCCAAGCTGTTGCATTTGTCAGGATTGCCATTTTTTTAAAGGCTGAATAATATTCACTGTATGTGTATACCACATTTTCTTTATTCATTTGTCAATGGATGTTAGGTTGTTTCCACATCTTGGTGATCGTGAGTAATACTACAGTGAAGATGGAAATAGAATACTTCCTTAAGATCCTGCTTTCAGTTATTTTTGATAAATACCCATAAGTGGGATTGGCACGTTGTATGGTATTTCTGTTTTTAGTTTTTTGAGGAAACTTTATAATGTTTTTCATAATGGCAGCACCATTTTACATTCCCACCAACAGTGCATAAGGGCTCCAAATTTTCCATATCCTCACCAACACTTTTTATCTTATTTGTTTGTTTTGTTTTTGGTAATAGCTAGTCTAGCAAATGTTAACTGAAGACAAACCTGGCTTCCTTAATGTGAAGAGCAGACTTTCCATTTTCTGTTTGCTTCTAATGTATCATAAATCTGATAGGACAAAGGAATTTTGAAAAGATATCCTGTATTTACGTAGTAGATTTGTAAAACACCTAATTAAGATAAAAAGAAAGCTTGACATTTAAAATAAAGATTTAAGAATAATATTCCTAGCATATACTTGATAGAAAATAAGAAATGGAGACTTAGGTTTTTTTTTATATTATGGTAATTCTTTCCCTTAAGATTTTGCCTTTGATGTGCCTTAAGAATAAACATATTTCCTATAATTCCTTTACCCTTTGATTTAGTTTTGATTAGGGTTCTTCAAATATGTGTATATGTGTGTATATATAGATATATTTTTAAAATTTGATTATGTACATAATTACCTATATAAATGGGCTCATGCCTTTTGTAATATAGTCAGAACTTAAAATTATCTGAGCTCATTTTTCAACTGCCAAATTTTAAAAAGGAAAAGGATAATGTGTTGTAATGAGGCTACTAGCAAACGGACAATCTCATTTATTGCTGCTGAATATATACTGGTAAATTTTCTGATGTAAAGTTTTGCAATCTGAAGGAAGAGCTTTCTAAATGATTATATTTTTAGTCTAGTGATTTCACCATTAGGAAGTTAAGCATTTGGGAAATGTGCTTAATATTTTATTGTAGTAAATGGGGAAAACAAGATAGAGAAAGTATAACAGTGTTTTAAAACATATATATGCTCAGGGTAAAATATACTAATATATGTTAATGATAATTATGGGTGGTTGAAAAATAGGTGACTTAAATTTTCTTTATACTTTACTCCATTTTCTAAGTGTTCTATAATAAACAGCCATTGCTTTTATAACCTAAAAGTAAGTTTAAAAATAAAAGTACAAGGTAGCAAGTCTTAATATAAAGAAGAGATGGATACTTAAATTTTTAGAGATGAAAAAGTGAATCAACTTGAGTTTGTATCATAAATTGGAAGTCTTGAAGACCCAAGATCTCATCCCAGTTCTCCTATTACTGGGATGATGATAGTGGTGGTGATGCTGTCAGTGGTGGCTGGGTTCCATTGTAGGCTCTTGAGCCATCTGTCCTTTTGATTCAGTAAGGTCAGTGTTTAAACAAAGAACACTACAAATTATTCTGTGTAACTGTGTGTGATAATGATAGATGTTATTCAGGAATCTTTATCCAGTTTCTCAGCTCTGGAGCAAGCTTGACTCTTTGGTAGTCATAGCCTGGACATTAGAATTATTCTCTTTAGAAAAAATGCCCTGAGAATTGATCCACTGAGAAATATGTCCTTTCCTCCAAAAGCATGCTTAGTTTTATTCTATATAGTCCTTTTCTGTACTATTTATACTTTCTTGGCCTTATCATTTACTGCGTGTTATAGAAATTGGTTTCATTCTTTATATTTCTGCACTGTTCATTTGCTAAAAAAAACATGTAGTAAACTCTAAGATCAGAGTATCCTAAGCAGAGCCCCCAAAATAACCCTTATACCCACATAAAGGATGCCTCCTTCTCTAAATATAGAATGTATAGCAGATTTGATCAGGGAGTCAGAAATATACAGTATCTTCTTAGTTGAATATATTTCTTTGCTTAGACATTCATTCCTGTGTAAATAGAGACTAAGGAGCTACCTCACTGTGTGTCTTCTCAGGTGTACTAACAGAGATTGGCATACCTGCTTTTCATGGGAAAAGCATTATTATATGTTTCCTATTCTCTGCTTTAGTGCATAATGCCCAGTCTTACAGGTAGTCTTTTATTTTTTAAACTAACTTGAATAAAAAGAAGTTGACTTTGAAAACCCTTAGGTAAAAAAATTACCCTCCTTTAACCAGAAAGAAAAGGAAATAACATTAACATTGGCAACCTGATCAGCTTTTAGATATCAGAAAAGGAAGATACTTCCATTTCACCAACAGAGAAAAAAGAATTGTTTTCAGTGTCTACAGTTTTCAGTCTTATATATATTCTTGTATTGGCTTTTTAATACCCTATAATCATTAACGTATCTTAGCTAAGACTAGGCAAATTTATCTTTTTCTCCCCTCCCTGGGACCAGTATTAAAACATCTATTTGATTGATTAAGGCTCTATTCTGTGTTTTCTTTTAAAACAAAAATATTAGGGCAATGAAGCATGCTTATATTACTGACTTTATCCATAGATGCAAACTATCATCTATGTGGCAAGCTTCACAAAAGTATTCTGTGGACTTAAAGCACTAAGATTAACTATGGAGGTGTGCAGTGTAGCCTGCATTCTGCCAGTGGTCCTGGCCTACCCAGTATACATCGAACTTCTTTTGGGTTATATATTCTAATCCCTTTATAATCCTTAAACAAAAAACTGATTTTTGCCACTTACTGGTTACTTATTTCCCCACTAATAGTGTTCATTTGATACACTATTATCTTGCTTAATTTCTCTGAATCTTGATTTCCCCACCATACCATAAGTGTTTTGTTTTATATGATTTCTTAATGTCCCTTTCCATTGACTGCACACTTTCTCTAATGTGCTTATGAACAATAGAGACAAAACAGCATGACAGGAGAAAGGCTGGCTCTGAATCATCAATTCTTAAATAACTAAGGCTGTGAGGTAATGACTCCATTTCAGTGGCTGCTGCTTTTTTTGGTTAGTCCAAGGGCTTAAGGTGATGGTATTTATATGGGTGAATGTAAAATATCTTTGTGGAATTCTGGCTATAAACATTTAAATTTTTTATTGGATTGTAGTCTGTTTGTAGCATTAGCTATAGAATACTGTGTGCCCACCAAGTATTGACTACTTCATTCTGGTTTAGATATATAGAATGAGTTTAGTTATGAATGTTGATAACCTGATTTCTTATTGCAGACAAAACTTACCTGGGGCCCCTACTTATGGTTTTACATGCTTCGTGCTGCCACATCAACCCTCTCAGGTATCATTTCTCTGTATGAATATTGTATAACTACTATAATATGCTCCAGGAGCTTTGCCAAATTGTTTCAAAAATGAAGGAGAAACAATAGAGAATCACTCTCAAGCTGGCTAGCATTGAAGGATTAATCTAATTTGTACTTCACCTTAAAACATTCTTCAGCTTCTGGTTGTGTGTTTTTAAGTGCTGAAAATGGCTATATTTAGATAATGATTTTCATATTCTTGAATATTTCCTGTTAGCAACTATTTTGTTATTTTATCATTTGATTTCTTACTGATTTTGTTATTCTGTTTGACTGCTTATTCTAAAGCCTGTAGTTACAATTTATTTTCTTTCATTAATATTTCATTTCTTGAGATATAGCTAAGTCTTATTTGAAAGAAATTAATCATGCTAACTTTAAGATTAAGTTTTCAATCATAGTTTTCCTCTCCAATTTTAACTCTCATAGCTTCTATCACTTTCTGCTTTTTATTAGATCTAATTTTGAATAGTAATTCATTCAGCAATGTTTACTGAGCTCTCAGTATATGCTAGACAGTCTGGTGTAATGAAAGAACATGAGCTTTACATTCAGACCTGGATTGAATTTTGGATCAGCTTTGTCAGCTTGCCAAATTCTTCAGCCTCTGTGAGTCTAACCTTTCACAGTGCCTGGCATGTGGCAGGCACTCAGTGAATGTTATAGTAGAAGTCATTCCTCTCCTCCAGCCCAGTGGTATTCCAGCATTCTAAGAGTACACTTTTTTTTTAAAAAAAGAAATAGACATGTAACAAATTATACCTGGTGATAAGTGTTATTGGGAGTATTATAAGGAGCCTGTAAAGAACTATAAGTACTTCTTGGGGCAATGAAGGAATTATAGACAGAAGAGACTACTGAATGTTCATAATCTAAGGGCAGGGACTATATTACTTTTGTAATTCAGTGTGCCTTGTACATAGAAAGTGCTCAAGAAATGTTTATGAAATTGTGTAAGCCTTTTAACTTTCATATCTTTAGTGTGTGACTTTCTTGGAGAGAAGATTGCATCTGTTTTGGGCATTAGCACCCCAAAATACCAATATGCCATTGATGAGTATTACCGGATGAAGAAAGAGGTATGTCTCTTTTTTACATTTTCTTGATTCAGTTTGATTTGCTGTGGGCTTGATGGGTTTTATAATGAACACATGTATCCTCTAGGTATCCAAAAGAGCTCCCTTACACTGGGTATTTTATTACAGAGTCATTAATTTCTTTATCAAATTAGGATATACAATTTTTTAATACTGACATTTCCGTAGGATCTGTATAAAATTATGCTACATTCCATTGTGCTAGGTGCTATGGGAGATGCCTTATATATGTTATTAATCTTCACACACCTCTCTCTGGATTATTATTTCAATTTTAAGATGAGGAAACAAAACCCAGTCTTTGTACTTAGGATACATATTTGGACGTAGAAGTAGAGTGAGTTTGACACAGAGAAAATTACAAGTACTAGAAGTGTGTTCAATTGTTGAGGCACAAAGATGTGAGGCAATTTTGTCTGTAGTGAGGTCTTAGGATAGGGATGAAAAGAGTTTAGCCTTAAACAATGGGACAGCTATAGCACTTAAGAGCAGGGGCCCAAGAACCAAAGGGTCTGAATTCAAAATCTGGCTCTGCCACTTCTAACTTTGTACCTTCGGCAAGATACCTAACCTCCATAAGCCTCAGTTTCTTCATCTTTATAATGAAAATTGCAGCACCCATGCACAAGGGTTGCTCTAAGGATTAAATAAGTTAATATGTAAAATAGAACAGCACCTATTATTTATTGGTGAGCATGAAATAAATATTAGAATCTTTTCTTCTTCTTCCAGCAAATGAGGGCAGTTCAGATAAAGTTAGAATGTAGAGGCGTGAAGATACATTGTGTTTAGGGAAATGGAAATACTACTACTGTATTGTCACTGGAGCATAGAGAGTACAACAGGGGCATGGCTGGAGATGAATCTGGAACGGTCAGCTGACTTTATGTGGTTTATCAAAAATGTTTGAATGGGTATTTTTATTAACATGACCAGCCTTGTTTAGAGCCTCACTGCCCCTCTGTGACGATTGTAATGGCCTTCCTAAATAGTCTTCCTCATTCACTTTCAAGCAAGCTCTAGATTAATCTTTCTGACAGGTTACTGTTACTCTCTACTGTCTACTCATACTGCAGGGACCAATACAAATGCCATCTCCTCCTAGAAGTTACTTACCTTTTAAAATCTCTATAGTACTTTTTTTTGTCTTCATGCTATTTTTACGTTTTAATTTTCTTCCTAGACTGTAAACTTTTTGAGGCCAGAGACTGCCTTATCTGTATACCAAGTTCTTATGGGAACACTAACCATGCTACGCCATTTAGTGTATAGACCACCCTATTCCACTGAATGGACCAACACCTTATAAATGAAGTGATATAGTATTAGCTAATTTTTAAATTTAGATTAGAATCCAAAAATATATAGCCTGTCAAAATTTAAACATGCTGTACCATGTTTTAAAAATAATACCACTTTTTTAAAAATGTCATACAATAGTTTTCATTTCCATTTGAAAATGGAGAAGTATATCTTAATTAGAACAAATTGAATTGAACATGATACTGTTTGTTTTTAAAAAAATCACAAGCTGTTGAAAATGAGGGAATAAGTACTATTCCATTGGGGCATTTCTATTTCAATTTTTCTTGATATTTCTTCTTTTTAGGAAGAAGAAGAAGATGATGAAAACAGGATGTCTGAAGAAGCAGAAAGACAATACCAACAGAATAAGCTACAGGCTGATTCCATTGTTCAGACAGATCAGCCAGAAACAGTAGTATCCACTTCATTTGTGAATCTCAATTTTGAAATGGAGGGAGATTGTGAAGTAATAACAGAAAGCAAACAAAATCCAGTCTCTGTCCCACCATAGAATGAAATGACTATCAAACTTGAAACTCTAAGGTGGTTTTTATACCAGGAACTTTCACATTCTCTATTCAGTGGGACTTTAATAGAGTTATTTATATTTTAAATTATCTGGAAAGGGAAAAATGTTTCTTTATTCTTAGCTCTATTTATAAAAAGTCAGATCTGAAATTAGGAATATTTGTACCACGCTTTTATTGTGTCATATTAGTGTTTGGGTTTTAAAATCTTTTTAAAAAGTTGACATTTTAGAGCCCTGCCAATTAAGAAGTTAAATTATCAAGGTTGTCTGTGTTTGTAAGAAAAAAAAATAGGTAAGTTGTTGATTAAGGCTGATTGGAATTGATAATCCTATTCTGATTTAAATGAGTTTTTCCCCTAGGTTTTCTCATGATGTCTTACATTTATATATCTAACATTAATCTCATAATTAAGGATGGTTCACTGAGTGTAATAAAAAAGAACAAGGTAAAAGCACTTTGAATTTTCTTTCCTTGAGAATCACTATTTTATGGAAAGGTGATTGAATTTATAACACCAAATATTAAGATGGGTTTCTGTTTTTTTTAAAGCAGGTTACTTAATCTTGTATTTTTAGTAGTTAATCAGAGTCACTGCAAGTAGTAATAACACCTAGTGATTTTCCACATGGTATCCTAGTTGTGTCACTCATTCAGCCCTCAGTGCTTCTTTTGGGTCAGATAGTTGTGGGGAGGAGGGGAGAACTGGGGGACAGATGAAGACTTAACCCTTTAGGGACTCACTGTTAAATATTGTACAAGGTATGGTGGTAGCATAATTAAGGTACTTGTCATTAACCACTTCAAAATAAGAACAGTAAAGTCTTGACTCGGGTTGGCCATCTCTCTACCCACTGTGCTATTAGCCAACTTTCCAGTATGGGATAAACTAATTTTGAAAATATTCTTAAATATGTTCAGAATCTTATGAGGTATCTGTATGACTTCGTTTTATACCTAATGTGGGTAAGAATGTGTGGCATATTTCAGATAATGCTGTTATTAAAAGCCGGTTCACAAACTTAAGAGTTTTGAGAGATTGTTTATAGCCTTCTAAACAGCATTAAGCTTTCAATCTTAAATGTATCTATATTAAATACAAAGAAACTCACAACAGGTACAGTTGGCCTATTATGGACCACTGTTAATGAACATGAACATCTGGCCACTAAGTTCAGTTCTTTAACCGAAATTTGCAAGATTCAGGAAAGATAATTCTTCATTAGGAGTCTTTGGAGTCATGGTATTGTGGTTCTTGGCATATGATGGGAATCTTTAGTCATGGGTGTAAACTACATAATTTAGTACTTCAAGGATTAATTATCATAGTATGTAATTAATGTCACCATAAATTATAGTTTGCCATTAGCTCTAAATATGTTAACTAGAAGTCTTCCCTCTAATTTGTTTTTAACTTCATTTAAGATAGTACCTCCAACTCAGATATTTGGTTATCCACGGAGGCATGCATATCTAAAGGTGATCTGAATCTTCTCTCCCTGGAGCTACTAGATCTAAAAGAGAAAACTAGAAACTTTTCTTATTGTAGTATAAGGAAGATAATGACTTATGAAATTTTACTTTCTCTACTTGTCAAACAGTGGCCAGTTTGTAATGTTTATTATAGTGATTCACTGTGCTTTAAATTTTTATATTTTTGTTTATGCAAACTAAAATTTCCCATAAATGCATTAAATTGTTTTGTCTTATTTTTAAGCTTCTTTCGGTTTTTCTTCCTTTCAACCCTCTTAATATTTACTGTTCTCTCTGGATCATAGCTGATAAAATTCTATCTTCTGATCTTTCATTTTGTTAAATCAACAGTATAATTGAGAACTTTTACAGTGAATTAACAAAATGGAGTTTAGTTTTATAAAATGTAATCCTGGTACTGATTAACAAAACTAGACAAATTTTTTTACCAATGATTTTAATTAAAATAAAATATTAGCTTGAATATTTTATTGAAACATCTTATTAAAAGAAACACATCTAAACATGTCTAACTCCAAAATAAAATGGCTTTATAAATGGAGAAGTCTATAATCTTTTATATATATACTTTAGTAAAAGACTCAAGGTTAAATGATAACATCATAATTTAAACTATCCTTTAAATATTCAAATTCCTAATGACTAATGTCAGAAATATTCCATGAAAACTTCCTTTATTTTTAAAGATTACACATTTAAAGTGGTCTCCTACCTTGACCAAATCACACTTGCCATATTTGAGCTAAGTTTACCAATTTGGTCCTATTGCTTCCGAATGATTAATTCTGAAAACGAGGACATTTGTTGTGTTCTACAGGCGTATGATGTGTTTTATTTAGACCATTTCTAAGGGTTCTGCCTCAAAGGTTTAACATGCAGCAAAGCATTCAGGCTTATCTTAATGAATACAGTCTAGTCTTTGAGAGATCATGTATCATCAAGCTCTGCAGAGTTTTCATTGTCATTTGCAACAAGGGCTTCTCTGTTCTCATAAGTCCAAAAGCCATTCAGATCAATTAGAATGGTGGTGACTGTGTCTCCCTGATTACTGTTGATTAAATCCTGAAGAGAGATTTTCAAAGGATCCTTTGGTTTTACCATATCAAAGATTTCATCCTGCAAGAGAAAAAATCCAATGAAACAGATTTCTAATTCGCTTACTTTCTATCACACAGTGACCTTAAATTCAGGACTGGCACTAGAACTTATGTAAAATTTTTTGTTCCAGATTTTTCTTTGCCATCAACAGATAGGCAGTCTCTTTTTCTCTGTGTACAATCACAGAATTTTTTTTGGAAGATTCATTAGGGATGTGATAATTATCCCTCAGAGAAGAAGAAACAGCTTGGAATTTAATTCAAGCTACATACCTAATAGCTAAACTAGTAGTGTTATGTGTTATGTTAACTAACTACTTATTCTTTTCTGATGGTGGTAGTGAAGCAAAGCTTTGATTTGCTTTAAGTGCAAACTCACTTCAAAGTAAAAACTTAAATGCTTCAGAGCCAAGATTATGACAGAACTTCACTTCCAATATTGATGTCAACCTCTGGACCATACTAATTCTTTGGTATTAAAGAATTAGTCATCCAGAATGACACTAAATTGTGCTAAAATTTACTGGAATAGATGGAAGAACCTCCTCTATATTGTGAAGTGTACTGTATGAATGCTTACAAGGAATTAGTATATGTTTTATAATCTTTTTGTAGTAAAATTACTGAAAGTAGCAGTAGCATTTAAGGAGGCAAATTACATTTTTAAAAGATTAGAACAATTCAGGTAAATGAAATTTATGAACTTTGTATATGTTTGTGAAACTTCCTTTTCTAGATTGGTGGTAGTTTAAAATTAACAAGTTGCCTGTTGTGTAGTTTAAAATTTGCCTCATTTATATTAAGCTAAAAATAGCCATTTATCTTATATTTGGTTAAAATTGGGTTATTTTATTACATTATTCAATTTGAACCTGACAGTACTGGATACTTGGTGTTTTTCATAGCTGGTGAAAGTCTCAATATTAAAATGCTAAGTAGCAGCATGTGTTCCAGAAGAAGAAGACTCAAAAAAGGCTCCAACCTAAATAGTTCCCAAGTTAAAAATTCAGTTTATAGTGGAACAGATTGCCAAAGGATGTATGCTGTATTGATTTTCTTAATTTTCAGAAGAATGAATGCTTTCAATTAGAACACAAGGGTGACAATGCTGAAATCAAATTAGAAAACTCATTAGTCCAACTGCGGTCTAAGTTTCTAATCCTTGATTTGGTTTGGTACTTTATAGTTCATTAGTTGCTTTCATATAAAATTTCATTTACTGCAAATGATTATCTAACATCATGTAAATTAAAGGAAAAAGTTAACCTTGACATCTTGAAATGAAACAGGATCTTGTCCATGGATTTTCATTAGTTCCTGTATAGCCTGCATTTAGTAGAAATAAATTTGTAAATAAAAAATATACAAGTCTCCCCCCAGCTCCATCCCATGGCCCCTTTAAAGTTCCACTTCCTTTACTATCAGGTCACAAGCCTCATCATTTTCACCAGTCTTACTGATATTCTCGACTTCCTTGACCTTGCTTCATACCTACTCAGAAAAGCCTAAACAATGGATCAGTGTAACCATCAACCTTTCTAGACCTACATGTTAGTTATTGAGAGCTTCAGAAAGAAAGTATACAAGACTATACACGGATTACTGCTACTACATAAAAATGGCCTCCAACCTTAGATGAGTTGTCTTTTTTTCAACTCTAGAACTGCCAATCAGATGACCTTTAATGTGAGCTAGCAAATGATCTCCCATTTTCCAGGAACACTGTTTATACCTTCACAATTCTTTAAGACACCCAATCCACCACCTCCCCTCCCACCCTATACTTTGCCTTCTACTTGACAGAAAAAAAATGGAGGTAAATTCCCCCTGAATTCCTTTTTTAAAACTGAAAAAAAGTTCTGAAGAAAATACAGTTGACTCTTGAACACTCAGGAGTTAAAGACACCAACCTCCCATGCAGTTGAAAATCCAAGAATAACTTTTGACTCTCCCAAAACTGAACTATTGATAGCCTGCTATTGACCAGAAGATTTACCAATAATGTAAACTGATTAACATACTTTGTGTTATGTATATTATATACTGTGGAGTAAGCTAGAGAAAAAAATGTTAAAATTATAAGAGAAAATATATTTATTGTACTGTACTGTGTCTATATTGGTTTGTCATCTATTTATAAGATAAATTGTCTGTTAGTGCCTACATCAACATTGTTTTATATGATACAAAACACTGGATGTTATTTATATATATATCACCAACGCTAGACATCAAAAGTGAAAATACAGTGTGAAAATTTATATTTTTAGGTATAATGATTCACATTGATAATGAAGCAGCAGCAATATGATTGCTTTTTGGTAGCCTAGTATAACAGATACGTCTGCTTCATGGTAGGAAGGAAATCTCCCAAAACTTTTCCAATATATTTACTGCAAATATTCTGCATGTAAGTGGAGCCACAAAATTCAAACTTGTATTGTTCAAGGGTTCAACTGTACTGTGATCCAGTTGAACAAATAAAATTTTAGGTGACTGTCATTCACTGGAAAAAATGAAGCTTAAAATTTTTGGTAAATAGTCAACTAAATATGTTCTAAGTGCCAACTCTATATGCGGCCAGAGTGTACCACCCAGGCCCAGCTCTATCACTGGGATATGGATGTACAGAGGCTCTATGAAGAGCCTAGGACCGCAGGGTTCTCAGTACCAGTGACTTTTTTTCTTAGCCAATACAACCAAGCCTAAATAAACTTTGATAAAATAACTACATGAACGAAATATTTTCATTGTATTTAATAAAACTTTCAGTGTATTTAATAACACTCAAAGTAGAAGATACTATAAAGAAATCATTATGAAAAGAGGCTGAACGTTTAATTACCAAAAGATATACTCTGTTTCCCTAAAACTGAATTTTTATTTAAGAGGTCTGACTAAAATGGGGGCATCCCTATAATGGGTTGGTATTATCTTTTCAGATTAAGCCCTGATTTAAGACCAGTTTTTTAAAAATGCAGCCTAATACTGGGATTGTAATTTATCTTAATATTTGCAGTCATTACTACCTAGATGATCATAATGAAATGCTTTTTAAGGAATTTAACATGAAGTTATGAAATATGTAGTATGAAACTCAGAAACTAGATAAAATTATAAGTACCAAAAAAGTTTGAAATGGAAAAGAAAAAGCCTCTACGAAAAAGTAGTTTATGGCAAAGATGTGAAAATGTAATTTTGGTGGTTAAAAAAAAATATTTCTTCCTACTATTAATCTTAACAATATGAAAATCACACTGTCTTCTAAAAGCCAACTATAGAAATGTGGTGATGGAGTGGAAAACTACTGTACAAAACTACTCCATTAAGTAGAAAAGTCATCATTCAAATTGAAGAATGATTGGTCTTAAACGGGTTTTTATACC
The DNA here is from genome assembly GCA_004027375.1 of Macroglossus sobrinus. Lineage (NCBI taxonomy): Eukaryota > Metazoa > Chordata > Mammalia > Chiroptera > Pteropodidae > Macroglossus > Macroglossus sobrinus. The sequence continues at coordinate 261,966 of PVKZ01000207.1, forward strand.
CGTTGCATCTGGATACTTATCAGATAAGATACAATAAAATTCCACTACAGAGCTCGATATTCTCTGAGACCAACTAAAGCACAAATTAAATACTTCAGCAATCTGTTTCACACTAAAATGCAGCACACACTTCTAGCCAGTTTTTAAGTTATTTTTACTTATTTTTTGCAGCATAGCAATTAAAAGAATTTACTATTGTAGTCTACAAACTCTTATGGAAAGGAGCTACCTTTTCTGAACTGTTTATTTAACGCTTTGTCGTTGCACACACTAGTTTTTGATCACAAAGAGCAGAGGATTTCTCACGGAAGTTTTTATCTTCATTGGCTAGTATAGCCCCTGACATATTTACACATTTTTTTAGTATTCAATATCTAATCAAATCAGCATTGATTTAGCCCATTTATATTTTTTAAAAATAGGACAAACAAAATTAAAAACACCTGATTTCCTTCTGAAATCTGTTATGTAAACCCTTTTGTTGAATTTAGATATCACAAGTTAGGAAAAATTATCACAGAGTAGGTAGTTGAGACCAAATGGTATAACATATCTTAAGGAACAAATACTCATTTACACAATGAGACTTACCCGAAAGAAGTAATTAAGGGAAAAGACATTCAGATATCCTTTATTTTCAATATCAAGCAATTTGAAAATATATTGCAGAGCTGCAGGTTCTTTTCGGTTTTCTAATGCAAGAACAAAATCCAGGTAGGTCTTATAGTCCTATAGAAAAGAAAATGTTCTTTACAGGCCTTATTTGGAATTAACTTTTCAAGTGAATATCTGATGAAGCTATTTTGCAGTCAAAGATGTCAAGTTATTTCTAATATGAAATGAGAAACCCATTTGTATACTTAATGTTGGTTGCTAGGAATTCTGTGTAGCAGTTAATATGTACAAGAGTGTTCGGGGCACAGTTCATTTTCTTATGAGAGAAATTTGCTGTGTTAAATCATAATTTTCATTTACTATGCTTTTAAAATGGACAGGACAGTGACTAAGCTATCATACATTGCCATTAAATTTATATCTTCATTTCAGTGTGGTCATTTTGAAAAAAAAAGTTTATCTGGAATGAAAAAAACAATATATTTAAATAGCTGTTTGGAAATATTGTTTAAAAGTTTTAAATCTAGTCACATTACTTTTTTGGCATAGTGAAGTAAAATACTTGGGAGAGTCACTTAGAAGAAGAGTTTATAGTCTTGGAAAGATTTTTTAAGTCTAAGATTAAGAATTCCTTTCTGCAAAAATTATAGCATAAAGAGCTTGAGATCCTTAACGCATTTTTAATAGTAAGAATGGTAATTTGAAAATACTATTTAGAATTTTCTTCTCAAGTATTTTGTGATAAAAGGACAGGTACACAGTATATTAGCTACTAATATAGCAACTTATAGAGAGTAATACAACCTGATTTCTAGATTTAAATCATAGCATATGTGGTACTCTTATCTGACCTGGTAATTTAATGGACAAACCATCCACTGACTACATGAAAATAGTTAATAGGATTTGCCAATTTTTCAGTTTTTATTTTACTAGTCCACAATTTTACTAGTTTACAATAGGTACACTGACAATGAAATGAACAAAATATTAAGTTTTCTGTTTGCCTTAAGTCCATAAGGGAAGTAATGTTGTCAAACAAATTTACCTTTATGAATTGATCAAATAATTTGATCAGTTAATACATTAAGATACTATTACACACTGATACAAAGATAATGCTGTATCACATGAAGAAAAAGGCTTTTGGAAATTGTGGGAGCCGAAATTCTTAAAGCTTATTAGATTTAAACTACTACCATTTCTCCATCATAAGTAAGACACTCCTGGAAAACACGGTCTAAGAAGACATTGGTCATGGTTGCTGTTCCATAGCGGGAGAGTTCTTCTTTACTGAGCATGCCATTGTGATCTTTATCAAGATTCAAATACTGGCCTTGGGAAGAAACATTATAAAAAGACACTTATGACCAAAAGAAAATTCTAATTAAAAGACAAAAGAATCTATCCTAACTAAAATTCTTTTTATTGGTTAATATTTTGATATTTAAACTAATTATGTTATAGTAATGTTAGTGCCCCTAATATCAGCTATTCATGCAATCTATATCAGAACAACTGTCAAGCCAGAACCAGTCCAAGAAAACCCATCACGAAGGCCTTTAGGTTATTTCCCTAATATCATTTGCTTTCACTTTGCAACCTTTTAGAACTTCCCTAGGATTCTAAATTAGATGGCAGTACAAGTCAACAAAAAGCACTGAAATGCTGGTACTTGAAAGTAGAAGTCAAGGATGCCAAAATGAGTCAAGACCCCCAATAAAATAATGTAACAGACTAATGAAATTTAAGAAAAGAGCAAACTAGACTCTAGAACACCTTCCTCTGTAGACCCTAAAAGCAGCATTTCATCATAATGCAAGACCTGTGAACATAGTTTATGTTCATAATCATACTTCTGACTCAACAAGGAAGGATTAAATTACATTCTGTCTGTTCTATCAAAGAGAAAGTATAGTAACTGAAGAGTTACAATAATTTAAAACATTGGTATTTAAAAATAAGTAAATTTTAGTAATCTAGAATACTAGCTCTTACAGTAATTAGAATACTTTGATATTACAGTAAATTAACCTATGTATAATGTCCTTTGAACATTAATTAACTAAGGAATGGATAATTCAAATTTTAGCATTATAATAGGAACATACCATATACCCTTAGGGCAGAAGGAGCAGAAAACCAATTTGTTTCTTGACTCTCCTTGGACAGTTCCTCATCCCTTAACTAAATGAACACACAGGTATAAGTAGAAGGTAGCAACTGTCAAGTGATATAAAAGTAGTTAAAAAACATATTTACCTCCAACAAATCATCTAGGAAGCTGCATGCTAAAATATCTTGAATTTTTATCTTCCCTTTAGAGAACATAAATATAATTACTTAATTGTATTCTAAAAACAAGAGCAACTCAATTTTATAAAGGTATTGTAAGAAAAACAATCACAATTGATATTTTAGAGCTTCCTAACTCATGCTCCAAAGTCTATTATATATTGCTTTGAAAAGGGAAATGTGCAGGGAATGTTTATTAAAATCTCTACCTCTTAAGTTTACCTGTACCCCCAATTATTTAAACCCAATTGGTAAATTCTTTCCGTAATTACACTGATACCAGATTCCCCCAAAAAGTTGTTGAGTATTTTCTGGATATGGATATAATACTGCTAGTAATCAAAAAAGGAGACTCCATTTTCCTTTGGTACGTTCTGGAACAGGAAGCAATATAGAGACATGGTTAAGCAGATAGATGGGAACTTAAATGACACTTCTAGATACGTAATCTAAGTCTCAGTTGACTTACACATTAAATATGGATAACAGTAATATTTTCCTTATGGAGTTAGGAAAAGGAAATGAAAGCTTATTATGTTTAACACAAAACCTACTACATAATCTGTAGTCAAAATTTTTATTATTTTGTAAAGTTTGAAGGGAAAACGTGTATGTGTCAATAATGGAGGTGCTTAAAAAGGATTGTCAACCACCATGTACTGTGATGGACTCATAGCTGGATTTTCAAGGATAGGAGAACCAAGGATTTTGATCTAGGCCTTCTTTACCATTCTCTGCTCCAGTTATATGTATTAAAGTCTCATAGGTTAGAACAGTTGATAAAACGTATTACTGTTAATGAGGCCAAATTTACTCATCTGATCCTCTCAAGAGTACTTGAGAAAGAAAAACACATCATGGCTACATAGTTCTGCTATCTTCCAATTCTTATTTTTCATCAAAAAGAACAATTCTCTAATATATTACATATCGGGGATAGCAAAATAACTGGCTTCTCAACTGGAAAGAGCCATAGATTGCTGAGGTCATACTTCATTTTAGAGATGAAGAAACAGTAACAGATTAGGTGACACGCCCACTGTCACACAGCTGGTTACGGCTGATGCAAGTAAACCATAAAATATCTTTACATATTAATGGCAATAACATGTTACAAAAATAAAAAATGACATTTCAAGGCTTTTCTCTAGTTATTGAGATTTAAAAGTAATAATATCCTCATAATATCTAAGTTAAATAAGATTTTCCTTTACCTGTTCTTAGAGGGTCTAAAAAGAAGAAGAATTTCCTAACTGCTGTACAAACATAAAAGGAGTAAAAAGATTTTTCCAGCCCATCTAATTGTGGCAAAGTAGGGATAAGTTCCAATATGTAGTTTTCTAAATCCTGAAAGAAAACAGAATAAAATTTTAAAGTGTTAAATGGCTGATCTTGTTTTTTCAGAGGTACTGGAATATAATATCCTAAAAATTATTCAGCATTAATATTGTATTAATGATAAAATAAATTCATAACTAGCTTAGTGGTAAAACTATTTTATATTAAATTTATTTCTACTTTATATTTAAATTTTAACATTGTTTTGAATTAGGTAATACATTCTAAATTCAAAAGGAACAAAAAAGTATTCATTGAAAAGTCTCCCTTTCACCTACTTACTTCCTCTCCACAGAGGTAACCTAAATTATGTTTCTGATGTACCTTTCCAAAGGTAACTGATAAACATATAAGCCACTACATGTATATTTCCTTTCCTCTTTAACACAGGATATAGCAGCACACCATGCTAATTCTTCTGCATCTTGCTTTTATCGCTTAACACTATACTTTGCAGTCATTCTATATTGGGCTTCTACTTAAGAGCTTCTACTTAAAAAAAAACCAAAAAACTATTATTTCAGATGTACCATAATCAACTTAGTCTTCTATTGATGGATATTTAGGTTGTTTCTACTCTTTTGCAATACTCAAAACAATACTATAGGGACTAAGCAAATTTTTCATTCATAGATATGGAATATAGGATATAATTTCCGTTAAGTGAAACTGCTGGGTCAAAGCATATACACATTTATAATTTTGACAGACATTAGAAAACTACTCACCTCCCCATAAAGACCACATCCAATTTACACTCCTACCATCACTGTGAAGGGTCTATCAACAGTCCCCAAATTGTGCCCTAGGAGTGCTAAACTTACAGGGATACAGCAGGGTATCTTAAATTTTTGAGGGAAACATTACAACATCTGTCAGACACTACGTAAGCTATATTGAGTTCAAGATAGTTTACGTTTTTAACGTTACTTTGAAATATATATTCTTTTTGATGACATCAATCTTAGCAAAGATAGGTTCTTAGTGGTTACTGTAATAAAGCAGGTACCACACAAAAATCTGTGTGAAAGAGGAACAGAGGATGACTGTCCAATAGGCAAGAAAAGGGAAGTGTGTTTTGTAAACCAACTAACTTCTGATGAGAATTCTCATAGCTACAGAAGTCCTCCAATTCTGACCTGAGTAACTATCAACAGGTGGCTAATATGTCTTCCTTGTTAGAAAGAGATGGATAGAAGAACCTTTTATTGTCAAGTTGATCTGAACCTTAAAATTTAAGAATTGTACTGTGTCTACAGGAAGGTTTTTAAGTATAAATGTTAAGCTAACGGATTCTATATACAGACTGCAACAAATTATAACAGGAAACAAACTGTAACAGGGTGTCTTTAAATCTTATATTTGAGTGTTCTCTTCGGCAGCATGTATACTAAATCTTGTATTTGAATATTTATGTAAGTGATTAATTAACCTGGGTCATATTTTTGCCTAACTCCCTTCCCCCTTTTCTGATAAACCTAAAAAGAACTCCATATTGGGGAAAAAAGTCTGAGCTGAAAGGAAGCATGTCCATATAATTTAAATAGCCACACTTCCACAAAGCATCGCCTTTCAGATCATGAGGCTATGACTCTCTGTTGACAACCTGGCCTAACTACGTTAATACCTAATGGGAAATAAACAACCTCTTGATAACTGACATTACAACCTAAATGGTCACATTATTTTTCTCTTATATATTTCCTAAAAGAGGAAAAATTTCTGGCCTTTACATTTTCAGTCACACACTAATAACACTCACAAATAACCAAAAGTTTTTCAGTTTCTTCAGTGATTTTTAATCCTATTAAAGTAGTACATTCTTCTTTTCTCCTTTAAAAAGCTTTTTTTTTTTTTAAAAAGTCTGGAAAAAATCTAAAAAGGCATTTTTGTGGTCAATATTTTAAAAAGTTTTTAGTGCCTCATGTTATTTGTAAAAGCAAACAAAAATGCAGAAACAAAAAAAGTAAGAATCATCTGCAATCCCAACACCCAGTGATAACTACTGTTAACATTTTGATGTCTGTAAGTTATTAAAGTAGATTATTACTTACAGATTCTCGAAGGTACCCCTGTCCTGCAACGTCATATAAACTGAGTCCTATCCTTGTTTGATGAAGCCACACTGATAATAAACAAGAAAATTAAATATAATTATTAAGAACTATCCTTTAGCATATATATGAACAAAAGGAGATAAAGAGCTAGATTAGAGGGACAAGCTAATCTAATAACTCTATGAACATTTTTCTCACATATATTATTCATTAACCCCAAAACTGTTCAAAACAAAACATATCTTAGAATTAATGGCAGATATCAACAATTCTACCATGCCTAAAATGACAGTAAAGTTGATACTCATGATGATACTGTTTTCCACTTATTAAACCTGGTGTTCCACCAGAGACAGTGTTAATATTATGCTTTCAATGAAGCTGCTTTTATTCTACTGAGATTCATTTCTGCAACCAAATATTAAAGATGGTATACACAGGACTTCACAAATCATTATGAAACTTATAGGAATCATAAGAATTCCAAGTTGTTTGGTAAAAACTTCTTGAATCTGATGCTACCATTGTGAGTTTGAAACTGTCTTCTCAGGCAACTCAACCTGTAATCTAGTGGTGAAACAAAACTACCAGTGAATTAAAATTATTTAAAATCACCATACATTAAAACTCTTGGTTCAGCTTTTCATATATCTAGTTAGCTAATATCTTTAGGATACATGTTTTTTGTTTTGTGTTTTTTTTTCTTTTATAATAATGAACCCAAATTTATGGTAGAAAATTTCAGCTCTACTAAGTTCCAAGAGAGAATCATAACAAGAAAATAAATCTTGGTCAAAAGACAAGAAATTATGCTCTTTAAATTTACTAAGAGAGTTGTTTCATATGGAAAGGATATTATTAAAACACAGACAAAACCTATTTTATTCCCAGATAGGAGTTCAAACAGAATGAAAATTAAATCACCTTTTCTCATGACATAATTAAAGAACTGCATGATGGAAATTCTTCCATAAGAATCTGTATGAAGGAGTTTAGCAAAGACTTTTGCTGTGAAAAACTGCCTAAGGAAAAGAAATAAAGATAAAAATCATCGGCCAACGTAGCATAAAAATGACTTCTATATGAATTAGCGAACAACAGCATAAATTCAAACAACTAAAAATCAAAGTGGCGAAAAAAATCAAAGTGAGAACTATAGTTCAAAACTTAAACTATTAAGTCATAAACCTTTGCATTCTATCGTCTTAAGAATTAAGACCCATAGTGTTGTAAATAGACCATATTATTTTAATAACTTCATACCAATGTAATTTTCTTGACTAATTTTATTAAACTTCATTAGTAACTCAAAGTGTCATAACAATGACTTAAATTTTCATTAACATTTATTTGAGGCATTTAAAATGCTTAATGTAACATACTCCTTTGTTAAATATATTATTCTTACTTGCACTTTGGTCCAGCTTTTTCACCAACTTTCAAAAAATTTTCATAATTAATCATTGCTTCCTCTCCAATCATAGGTGGTGTCTGATGCTTGTCCAGCAAAAACCATAAGTTCTTAGAAGAATTGCAGAAATGGAGATGTTATAATTAACAGAACAAAACTTAAAAACATAGTTAAATGTTTACATTAAAATGATAGCCTGATAACAGAGTTAATATTAAGATGAATCTCATTCCTATTTTCCTTTGATTACTAAATACATAATAAAAATGTACATACAATACCTCTTTAATCCATATAACTATATACTGTGGATACTGTTATCCCTACTTTATAGATGAGAATTGAAGCACAGATATGTTAAGTCCATTGCTCAACATCAAGAGCAGGGCAGGGATTTGAACCCCTGCAGTCTGACTCTACAGTAGTGGTTCTCAACTTCAGCCTCACATTTGAATCACCTAGGGACTTTAAAAAAAGAAAACTATCCTTGGAAGATGAGCCCATGCAAGCTCTGCAGCTGATTCTGGTGGGAACCATCTCTCCAGAGCCGGTGCTTTCACCTACTCTGCAGTTCTCACTCCATTAAGGCACCCTGAGATCCTATATGACATAATTATTACAAATAAGAAATGGCTAACATCCATTTTTACCTGTAATTCTTCATTATCTAACAGTTCTCTGCTTTTCCTTTGCAGAAAGACAGCTCTGGATTCTTCTCTCAATTTCTGTAGTAAGACTTCATCTTCAGCTGGCAGCTAAAAATACATTGTGGAGTTAATTTCTACACTTAAATTCTAGACTATTGGATTATGTAAAATGTATTTGGCCTCATAAAATAACTATGTATTACACTTTCTCAAATTACTTTTTGTATCTCAACTTTGCTTAACTTCAAGTCATCATTCATTTAAAAAGTTCATTTAACAAAAAGAGATCTACAGCAAATTCAATTATCAGCAAGGCAAGATGCCTGCCCAAATAAAGCTAGCGATCTGGCCCAAGTTTCATTTTATATTCTTAGAGTACTGTTTCCCCTGTAACCTTTGACTCAGGTATAATTAAATTAGGACTAGCTGATGACTGACAGTCTTAGCAAAGTACTCCTTTTGAGACTGGATCACCTCACTTCTCAGAGATGGTCAAGCCAGTGTCTATTACATTGGCCTCCAAGGCAGAGGGTCTGCCTATTGGGGTGATTTCCATAATTAGGGCTTTAAAATGACTCATTCCAACTCCACTTCAAATAATTTGCTTTGAGAATTTCTTCTTCCTTTTCTATACTTATGCTCTATTAAATAGAGATAAGTAATCAGTAGTCCAAATCAGGGATTATGGTTTTCACTTTTCATTTACAAGAATTAAGATGCCATCCCTCCTATCAAAAGGAATGGAGAAGGAGAAAGCATTACAAGGTGAGGCTGGGCTGAGACAAGGATTGTGCTCCAGTTGCTAGTCAAAACTAATCAGTCTGGGGGGATTACACACATGGATGGCAGATGGTTTCTGTGAAGCAGTGGAGAGGAAGAAGAAACAAGAGAAAGAACATCTCATAGGTCCATTCAGTTAAAAGTCCAAAATTGACTTTTCTATAGCGATTACATTTTACATAATACTAAATAGGTCTTAGTATTTTCAGTAACCTTCAATTTAGGCTTTAAATAGCTGTTTTAATCTATAACCTTCTTCAAAGACTTCTTCATAGTTTTGGCACAGGAAACATAATAGAGTGTAATTCTTCAAGTTTTCCACTCTCAATATATTTTTCAGTTCAGCCTTGAACAAAAAATTTTATACCTTGTAACATAAAAAAAGAGTTAAAAATTGTGACCAGCTAAGTAAACCTAAGTTTTATAAAAAGCATGACAACATAATCCAATAGAATACCTACTACTAATATCCATAATAAAAATTAGAAAGAAAAAGTCTATGGCTCAATATATGATTCTTATCCCATTTAAAAAATTACATTTTATTTATAAACTCTGAAAGACATTTGCTTAGATGCCACTTACCCTATAATAAAACCGGGGAATGGTCTTATAGAATTCATTTGTGTTTTTTCTACCTCCTTTCCATTCTGAGTAATATTTGGTAAATAAATCCATTTCTTCATCTTTTAACTCTTGTTCACTTTTTTTTTCTGGAAAAAAGGGGAAAATACTTTTAAAATCAAACAATACTTTTCTCAGGTCATCTACCTACTATAGTCTAATAACAGTGCAAAAAAGGCCTGCATAGTTGTGCTTAGACACTGAACATCTATATGAACTTCCTTGAAATACCAAGAATCACTATTTTCCACTAAAACAGTCTCCCCTGCATCTTCACTCTAAGCTGCTCCTTCCACATTTTTTTAAAATCACTATACTTGTCTCTTCCTCAAGTCACTGCCTCACTGATAGACTTCTGGCATGTTCCTAATTCATTCAATCGTAAGTATATACCGAGCACCTACTGTATACAGTGCACTTGCCATACTAGATACTGGTACTGTAGTGGTGAGAAAGCAGACACAGCCCTTGACCACACAGAGTGTCAACCTCCTAATCAGTGTTCCTCTATAACGCAAAACCCTTCCAGTTTTAGCTCACACATCAGGATGCTATTACCCTACAACCTGCTGGCACATAGCTGTCTCATTTAGCCATTCCTCCACACCTGTTCGTGGACCACGGTGACTGATGCACAACATTGTTCACCTTGATGTCTTGCAATCATCAAGAGAGAATAAACATTCATGTGGGTGACTAGGACACCTCAACTCTGAAGGCTTTCATCTCTTCTCTAATGCTGGGGTCTTCAATACCCAGGCCGCGAACCAGTATCAGTGAGCAGCGGACCAGCAAGCAAAGTTTCACCTGTAGTTGCAGCCACTCCCCAAGCACTACCATCACTGCTTGGGCTCCACCTCAGATTATCAGGCATTAGATTCTCATAGGAGCACTGGTTCTTGGTGCCAAAAAGGATGGGGACCATTGTTCTACCGTGTCACTCAGTTTCACGGCAAGACCATAGATCTTATCTGCTCCTCTTCTGAAATCTTAAACACTAATATATACTCATAATTTCTAACTTTGGTTATTCAAAACCTCACTTTTATCATATCTGTACTTCAGCCTCACTGAGATCTTCAATTCTATGATTATCTCAAAAGTTTATTTACTTCTTTCTAGTCTCACTTCCTTCCTAATATGCCTATATTCTTCCACTAAACTCCTTTTAAGCCATGTCATCTTTTAACTTTGGACCAATCTTATAATCTAATTTGCTCACTATGGCTTAATGCTGTTGGAGAAAAATTCTGGAAAATTTTGGTCCCACACATTTCATGGTTATGAATGTGAGCTTCTCAAAAATAGTAGTACATATTTAATTTGCCCTTGATGTCCTCTTGCTTATTTCTCTTGGTGACTGACTACTCCAAAATGTCACTTCATTCCTCAAACCACCCCTGTTTACCCTCAACAGATGACAATCCCTCCCAGTTCATCGAAAACTGAGTCTACTGAAAACACTTACTTTAGGTTAGTGGACATACATTAAAAGTGAGACACTGAACCATGGTACCATTTTTCTCCAGCCACTTTCAGCTGCGCTGGTGCAGGTGTGAAATAGGAAGACGTTTTAACCAGGATGGTTAACAAGCAAGTGTGAAGGAGGGAGAAAGGGACAAGGAAAAATGGCTTGTAAAATCTAAAATGGATAAGGAGGGAAGTGAAAAGTGTGATAGTAAAAAGGCGGTAGGTTCAATGGATTATAGGTTCTGGTAGGATCGAAGGGTAGTTGGAGCCAGGTTTCTCAATTATTCCTCACAAGTCTAGGTCAAGACCGTATAAGTGAGCTGCTCTTTCCCGCAAATCTTCTCCCAGGGAAGTGTGGGTCAAACCTCTTTGGATCTCTAAACCACATTCCACTGTGCATGCTTTGTCAAGTTAGGTTTTACAGAAGCGGCAAGCGCGACTCCCAGTTGTTGCTCCTCCCATTCTCCCCCCACCTCTAGGGCTATCTCTGTTAGGGACGGTCCCTCCCAAACTCACTGTTTGGTCCGGTGTTGGGCGTCGCTAACCGCCGACGAAGAACTTCTTTCCAGTCCATACTGACTCCCGCGCAGCAGTTCCAGCATTTGCTATTTTTCTAGCCGCGCCACCCGCTACCGGCTCAGACGTCAAACGGCGCCCAGCCCCGTAAAAGCTGGGCAAGCCACTCGACCGCCATCTTGGGCATGGGCGGAAGTCAGCTACGGAGGCAGAAACGCGTACTGTAGCCACTGCGGAGAATGCGGCGATCACACTAACAGTGGAGAAAGCAGACGTGAAAGAGAGAAAATGATCCGCCTTAAGGCAGTTTCCCAACTTCACAACGCCCGATTTTAAAGATGCAGAATAAGAAAACCCGTACTTATTTTATATGTTGGGCCTCTGGCGTATGTGCATCACGTGACTGAGGAGTCCTTTGGCATTTCCGGCTCAAAAGAAACGCTTTCTTCTTTTCATTGTTCATTGCGAATATATGGACGCCCCAAAGGTTCCCCTGAAGTAGCAGATCCCTTCAGCAGCCGCCTCAGCCCCCTCCTGCCACTAAAAGCTTCAAAATCGCCTTTTCCTCGCCGTCAGGCCTAGCGGAACATCTGCGCCCAGCTCAGTCACGCCCCTACGGCTGGGGCCGTCGCGGTGCATTGTGGACGCGGTAGTTTCCGCCAAGGTTATGATTGCGTTAATTAAGCGTGAGTGGTGGGTGAGTTGAATGGAGTTGAATGAAGTGGACTTCGTTTGCGAACGATCTGTACACTTAGGTAGTGCTTTTCGCGGACCCCACCCTTCCTTACCTGAGTTGTTGGCTCGGCTCTCTTCACCTGCTCCACCCTATCCTTTCATCTGACGAGTTTGGCGGTCTGGGGAGAATTGTAATTCAGGACCAGGCCCCCTAGACTTTGGCTTTCGCCGCTATCCTTGCTGTTGGTGGCTCTTGGGTTGGGGCTCTTGGTCGCGGTTTTCACCTTTACGTCCTTCCTTCAGCAAGGCTTCCGTGGGCTCCTGCTCCTGTTCAAGAACAGTTGTGATCCACGTGAGTCGAACTGGGCGGTCTTCCTTGTGCTTTTTCCTCAGGTTAGCGGACTGTAATATAACGAGGACCAAAGATACCTGCTCTGTACCCTGGTTTGGCGGCTTGCGACCGAGGTTGGATGTCCCCGGATCGAATCATCGTTTAATGGAGAAAACTCACCAAAATTTGTTGCTATTAAATAGCCCCCAAAGCAGAGCCTTGATTTGTCTGAGAGAAACTAAAAATCTCTTTTTAAAAGTTAAGCTTCAACACTCTGCCCCCAACCCCCAAAGCTCTTAATTATGCTGTAAAGGTAGGGGCTTTTTGAACATCTCTCATTATTTTGTGCTAATCTCACTGCATAATGACTTTCTGTTTCACTGGTGTTCGAAGCTTTCCTAAGCTTTGGAAAAGCAGCTCGTACCTTGGGTTATGCCCAGGACACTCTTATATGTCTCTCTTTCCCAAAGACTGTTATGGCATCAGGAACCAACACAAGTGGTTTTCTCTTAAAACAGCTGCTCCACAAAATACCAAAGCAATGAATCTGCTCATTGCCAAGGCCAGATATCGCAGGAAAGGAAATGAGAGCTATAATAAACAAGTTTCTCCTGAATCTTCTCATCTTTTTGCTGCTGGAGCGGCTAAAAAGAGATCACAGATGAATCCTCAGAGTAAAGATCATGCCTTGTCACCTGTGAAGAACGTTATTCAACTCCCAACAAAACCTTTGAATTCAGAGGAGTGGGATAAACTTCAGGAAGATTTCAAAAGAAAAGCTAATTTTGAAGATTGGATCATTTCACAGATGGCTCACTCCAAAAGCTCTGTGGATGTAGCCAAATCTCTGCTAGCCTGGGTAGCTGCAAAAAACAATGGTATTGTAGGCTATAATTTGCTGGTCAAGTATTTGTATCTCTGTGTCTTTCATAAGCAGACATCAGAAGTTTTTGACATCTATGAAATCATGAAAGCCAGATACAAGAGTTTAGAATCTGGAGGGAACAGTCTTCTCATACGAGGATTAATCTATTCAGACAGATGGAGAGAAGCCTTGCTGTTGTTAGAGGATATCAAAAAAGTCATGACCCCTTCAAAAAGGAACTATAATGACTGTATCCAGGGAGCCCTCATTCATCAAGATGTAAACATAGCTTGGAATTTGTATCAGGAATTGTTATGTCAGGATCTTATTCCTATGATGGAAACTCTAAAAGCCTTCTTTGATTTTGGAAAAGGCATAAAAGATGATCAGTATTCAAACAAACTAGTAGATATTCTTTTTTATCTAAGAAATAATCAGCTATATCCTGGGGAATCATTTGCACAGAGTATAAAAACATGGTTTGAAAGGTAACTTTGATTTTTTTTATATGTGTGTTTGTACTTTAATACCTATAGCTTAAGTAGTCTTTTTTTTTTATAAGTTGCTGAGATTATTCAGACTATAGTACTTTTTTCTATCTCTTAGTAAAATTTGTTTCCCCTTTAAGATAAAATTTTCTTTCTCCAAATAAAGTAGCATAAATGGGTTGTGCTAATCTCTACTCATCACCTAAAAGGGAAATTATAGAGCACTGGTAGTTTTTATGTATTGTTTCTCTTTGGAAGGACCATTTGTTTTTTGATCTGATTACTTAGGAATAGCACTTGTGGCTGGAGTTCACAGCAAGTAAACTGGAGCTGTCTTTGGGCCATATTAGTATTTTCAGAAGCTCTTCTGACATGTAGTGACTGGTGTAACATGCTTATATATGCTCTGTTTGATCTATGCATTTCATCAACTTGGATGGGTAGAGCAGAGGGGGCATCCTCATCAAACCTGACATACAAGTGTTAACATGAAAAATCTTTATCCTTCCATTTCCATTTAGATCTTTCTATCATTCAGCTGCTTTCTGCAAGGCTTTTTCTGCTTTTCCTTTGCTTTTATTCATGTTACTGGCTACATGCCTATTTATTGTTTCAGTCTTTTACTTTCTTGTTTCTTCACCTTTAATTTGTTTTGGGCTCTTTCATAAAAATTCATTCCTTTTCTCTCTGTTTTTCTCTTGTTTTTCTACATAGCATTTTTATAGACCCTTGAAGTAGCAATCATGTTGAATTATCTTTTTTAAACAAATTTGTCAAATATCAATAGAATAGCTAGTTGTAAAAAATCTTTGAATGTCAAGGATTTTGGATTTTATGGTGTCAATAGTGTTGGTCTTGGAGGTTTAGAAAGGTAACTGCTAAAACAGTGAGAAAAGAAGATTGGAGAGGGATTAAAATTGGAAACATCTGTTTGGAGGCAATTGTAGGTTTGAATGAGAGATGAGATCTTGAATTAAGAACTGGGGAAGTAAAGGAAGCAATAGAAGCAATAGAATCATGGTAATATGTGTAAGAGGAAAGAAGAAAAGTAAGTTGATTGAGCAAATAAATCAATAAGTAGTTTTGAATGACTCCAGTTAGGCTAGGCACTGCGGATGTTCTGTGATATAAGATCTAGTATGACATTCACAACTGGAAATGTAATAATTTGACAGTTAAATAGTAGTGGTATAAGTTGGTAGTGTAAGAGAAGAAATTACTCTGGACAAGAACAATCTCTGGCAGCTTTATGGAAAAGGTTAGAGTTGAGTTTAATTTAGAGGTTACACTTAATGTCAGCTGTTTTCTGCACAGGTCCTGTGAAGGTAGATTTAGACTTGAAGATGAGAGTCTGATGACCAGAGGAGAAACAAAGGGGAAGAAGGAACTCCTTAGCCCTATTAAAGAATATCAACCACTATCAGCTCTTTAGCCCTATTATAGTATATCAACCACTCTTCTAATTAAACCATTCTAGGAAAGTATTCTGAATCTTTCAGAGCTCTTGCCTGCTGAATTTCTAAACACAATGAATATCTTTGGATTCTGTAGGAAGCTGACCTCCTGATAATTTGGTTTTATAATCTTTTTTGTAGTGTTCCTGGAGAAAAATGGAAAGGACAATTCACTACAATCCAGAAAAGGTAAAGGCCAATATTTTATTTTTAACTTATTTGATTCAGGTTTAATAGATTTTCTTGCAACTGTTTAAGAAAATTTTATGAATAACTTAGAGATAAGATAATTAAGAGTTAGAAAACCCAAGAAAAAAAAGCCATGTTTTATATAAGGAGAATTTGCAGTGCTCAAATTGTTTTTCCTTTAAGCACTGTGAGCCTGCTGTAAAGCCTCAGGGATGTTTTCCCCTGGTTGTGTTTTAGGAATGCCTTTAAAAACTTAATCTGGATGCCCAGCAGTCTACTCTTTTGGGTTTTCTGGCATACTACTAATATGTGATACCAGATTTACAAAAATATTAGATGTGTGAGATGATCACAGTGGTTGTAATATATATATATTTTATACCTTTCAATTTCTTCATGTCATAGGATTATTCATTTTAGAAAAAGTTCTTTCCAGGACATCATGTAACACAAATAATTGTAATTACAGTGGTCAGTGTTTGGGCTGTGGAAAAACCATAGAGTCTATTCACCTAAGTCCAGAAGAGTATGAATATCTCAAGGGAAAAATCATGAGGGATGTGATAGATGGAGGTGACCAATACAAAAAGACAACACCTCAGGTGAGTCTGGACCAGGTTTTATTGCATTCTTGGATTGCTTGTCTAGAGCTGGGCTTGGCAGTTTTTTTCTGTAAAAGACGAATAGTAAATATTTTAAGCTTTATGAGCTGTACAGTCTCTGTTGCAGCCTTTCTTCTCTGCTGTTTTAGTGAAAATAGCCACAGACAGTACATAAATGAGTGAGCATGTCTGTGTTCCAGTAAAATTGTGTTCATGAAAATAGGCAGTGGGCTAGATTTGGCCTGCTAGCTACAGTTGCCAACCTTTAGTGGAGATTGCTTTAGAATTTCATAGAATAATTGAGTTAAACTATCGTCAGTCTATTGAAGTCAGTCTTATTTCATCTGGGCACAAGTGCACTTAAGCCAAAAGAATAAATCCTTATTCTTTATCTAAGTGCTTCCAGAAAACGGTGTTCAGTAAACTCCCATGAAAAGATTATGGTTTCTCTTAACTTTTCTAGTCAAGAGAGTTTAAGATAACTTAACAAAATTCTTTCCTTAAATAATCTTAGTGATTCTTTAAGTCATTTTTAAATAGCTTTATTTTGCTAATCTTTAATACTTTATGCTGGTTTACTAAGATTTAAGTTGAAGAATTAAGATGTTGTTACATCTTGGGTAAAGGTCATCGTTGGGGAAAGGCTGCCCATCATCTCACTGAACGCTTTTTTCTTCAAGTTACCAAATCAAAATGAGGAGTGAAAATTGTTCTCTTCTTACTTTGACATAAAATTGTCAGAACATGCCCCTAGATTATATGAAGATCTTTAATTCTCAGAATAAAGTCAAAATCTGATCCATAAAAACATTATTTTATGAGATACCTTTTAACTGACTTTATTGATAAAATTATAGGTAACATTTATTAAGTGGTACTAAGTTCTTTACGTTCATTGTCTTGTATCTTATTTAATCCTTTCAGTCATCCTATATGATACTATTTAATTTCTGTTTTTTTATGGATACAGTGATTTGAGACTTTGAGAGATTAAATCTGACCAAGGATACCTTGCTAATAAATTTAGGTCTGACCACAAAACCTTTGTATTTACATTTTAATGCTTCTCATGGAATGAAAAGTTACAGTGACAGTCTATAATTCCATATATACCTGATAGCCAACTGGTTGTAGCAGCTCTTTAATGCCTTAGGAATTTCTTCCAGCTAAAATATGAATTAAATAAATTTCCTTTCTCTTATCAAATATCTATCGAATTCTTCTGAAGTAGATGTTAAGATAGATGCTGTTTGCTACCAAAATCTTAACCGTTTCTGTTGTGGACTAATTGAATATTCTTCCAACCCTCTAAATTTTTTATTTTTTATAACTTTAAACCTAAACACAAAATAAAAGTAGAACAATAGACACCTATATACTATTCATCTAGAGTAACCAGTTGTTATTATGGCACATGTGCCTTCTCTCTGTCTGTGTGTTTTTATGAACCATTTAAAAGTAAGCTATAGACGTGTTACCTTAAATGTTTCAGTAAGTATCTTCTAAGAATAAGAAAATTGTATGTAATTAAATATGATTTTCACATTTAAGAACCTTTCCATTAATTTGGTATCATTTAATAAAAAGTACATACTCAAATTTTCCCAGGTATCCCCCCAAAATGTGTCTATAACTTTTGCCCTTTTAATCCAGGATTTAACCAAAGTTCACTCATTGATTTTGGTTGTTATATCTCTCTGAATTTGTAACAGTCTCCTCTGCCTTTTTTTGTTTGTTTGTTTGAGTGGTTTATGTGTACAGAATTTCTCAAATTTTCCACCTATGAATCACTTGAGGATCTGGTTAAAATGCAAATTGCGATTCAGTTGTCTAAGTGGATGCTGAGATTCTGTATATCGAAAAAGCTCCCAGGTGATGTGATTCTGGTCTTTGGATTACATTTGGTGTAGAAGACTGTGGACTAATTGATTGCTTCCTTTTCATTAATTCAGTATAAAAGCATTTGGATATACTACATGGGAGATGCTGTGCGCTTCTTATTGAATCACAGCATCCACACAATATCAGGTTATGCTCACTATTGCTGATTCGATCACTAAATTAAGAGGGCAACTGCCAGATATCTCCATTGTAAAGGTACATTTTTCCTTTTATAATTTCCTTTTGTAGTTTTTTCCTTTGTAATTTTTGTAATTAAAAATTAACCTGTGGAGTACTACTTCAAGACTATGCAGATATCCTGTCACCCATTATTCTTCATTCATGTTTTTAGCATCACAGAGATGGTCTCTACTTTTGGAAGTTGCAAAGTGATTTTCTAGTTTCATTTCCTCTACATGGATTAGCTGGCATTACTCTTTTAAGTTTTCCTTTTTCTCCTCTTTCTCTCTCTTGCTTTTTATTTTTTAATATTTTTTATTTTTTTATTTTTCTCCTTTACTTTTTAAAAATATCTGTATGAACATAAGGACTTAAAAAAAAATTAACTGTGTTAGAATCTATAACCATATTTTTTTTGGTGCTCAAATTGTCTCAAATTTAGCCTATGGGAGCCCATTCAAGCTATTTCCTGTGTCTTCGTCTCTTTCCTCTGCCCCATCAGTTTTTTCTCCCTATTAGTTTTAGGGCACTTCTATGGCTTCTGGTACAAGGTATCCTAGGCTCTCACCTTGAAGTGCTCCTGCCCCAGTTGTGGATTCATTAACTGAATACTTGTATTTAACACTCTCAATGGCTAAACATTGTTGTAATTTTTTTTAAATGAATAGCACTTTAATTCTAGATTAATAGAAGTAAGATTGTTACTTTTCTCTGCTGACAAGGACTTACAACCCAGAGCAAATCTTCCCTTTGAAGAGTGTTATTCTGCAAGAGGAGTTCTAGGCTCCTGACTGGTGAGACTAGCAGCATAGTCATACATTTAATTACCATAATTTGCGAAGCAACTGAATATATTCACAGCAGAATTGGGACATTTTGTGGCAAGGGAAATTATTTTCTCCTTTTCTCTTTTCAGACATCATTCCCCTTTCCTTCTGCAATTCCCTAATTCTGTATCCCATTTTTTGTCATCTACCTTTTACTTTTAAGGTGTTAACATAATAATAACAATTACTACTATTTACTTGAATGATTACCATGTGTCAGGCACTTCTAGGCCTGATAAACTCAAAACAGCCTAGCAAGTATATCACCATTTTGAAGATGGGGAAGGTCAGGATAAGAAACATATCCATGGTTAAGGAACAGTGAAGGAAGGCACATGGCTGGATTGGGTCAGGGTTTAGTTTTTGTAGTATTAATGAGGCATATGGGGCAAGGATGGATCTAGAACACTTCTGGTGGGTTGAGGAGAGTTTTAAGCCTTGGAAGTCTAGATTATTTGTGAGAGGATTGGAGAAAGTATTATTGGGTAGTGCTGAAGCCCCAACTGAGTCTGAAGACCATAAATTTTTAGAGGCATTGATCTGTGAGTTATTTTTAGCAGTCCTGAGCCATCCAGGTATACAAACAGAGAAGGCAGATGGATGAAATAGTATGGGATTTTGCTAGGTTGTTACAGTTCAGGGAGAAGGGAAAACAGGAGTTGAGGACATAGGTGAGAAGGTGGCTCAATTAATGGACCATGAGATCAAAGGTGATAGGAAGGAAGTAAAGATGGGTGCGAGCTTACTGATTAGGAGACTTTAGAGGAAAGAGTGGAATGAAGGCTCATGGAGGTTGAAGAGTAAGCATAAAAGAGGTGAGAGTAGAAATCAGGAAATTTTTTGTTGGGAGAGGATTGTTGCTTACATGTGGGAACATGATAGAGACCAAGTGAAGGTAACTTTGACAGAGTATTTAACGTGATCGCCATGGAGACCAGACTAGACAGGGAAGGATGGAAGGCCAGAAGGCACAGCCCAAGAGGGTTCAAGGGACTGGTAGTCTCATTGTGGGATAGAAGAAAAGGTACAGTAAGAATAAGAGTGAAAACTGGAAAGCTGAAAGAGCAGATGAAATATTTGAGGCTAATATTTCAGAGGAAGAGCCATTCTAGGCTTTGGCCAGATCCAGGATTGGGTTACCGGGGTGTGGTACGCACCCAGGATAAAATTTAGCTCCAGACTGTCATTTCCCACAGATTGTTTTTGTGTTTAT
>PVKZ01000207.1:282523-429420 GCA_004027375.1 Macroglossus sobrinus
TTTTTTTTTTTTTTTTTTTTTTTTTTTTTTTTTTTTTTTTTTTTTTTTTTTTTTTTTTTTTTTTTTTTTTTTTTTTTTTTTTTTTTTTTTTTTTTTTTTTTTTTTTTTTTTTTTTTTTTTTTTTTTTTTTTTTTTTTTTTTTGCTCACCATTTGTATTAATTTGCTAGGGCTTCTATACAAAATACCACAGACTGGGGTGGTTTAAATAACAGAAATTTATATTTACAGTTATAGAGGCTAAAAGTCCAAAATCGGTAAGTTTAGCTTCTCTCCTTGGATTGAAAACAGTCCTTCCTCTCGCTTTATACTCAAGTAGCCTTCCTTTGTGCTTGAGCATCCCAGTTGTCTCTTTGCATGTCCAAATTTCCATTTCATATGAAGACACCAATCAGGTTGGATTAAGTACCTATCCTTATGACCTCATTTTACCTAAACCACCTTTTTAAAGGTCTTATCTCCAAATATAGTTACATTCTGAGATACTGGGGTTTAGGACTTCAAAATATGAAATCTGAGCTGGCTGCAATTCAGTCCATAGCATCATTCATTGAAAATAGGTATTAAAACTACATTGTGTTGAGCATTTTAAATTATTTTGTACTGGGAATAGCTGGAATTGCCTTCAATATTGCTTTCTAAAGTGTGTATATAATTTGGGAATGTGAAGTATAAACCAGGGAGTAAGTACTAAATTTATGTTGTTTCTTTGTATACTTAAAAAAAAAATTTATGATCTCAGCTGACCTTCTTAGGCACCTAAAATGAGCATTACCAAAATTGTTTCAAGCTTATATGTTTTCACCAAATCTCTTTTCTTGAAACCATATTAAATGAGATGTCACCCTCTAATTAATTAGTTCTCAACATTGGCCTTTTGTTAGAGTAGTTTTAGGAGATATTTTTAAATTACTGGTACCTGGACTCCATTCCCTTGAGATTTTGGTCTTAAGTGTAAATGTTCAGTGGTATTAAATACATTCACAATGTTGTGCAGCCAACACCACCACTCATCCCCACAACTCCTTTCATTTTATAAAACTGAAACTCTGTATGCATTAAACAATAACTTCCCATTCTACCCTCCTCCCAGCCGTTGGCAACCACCATTATACTTTCTGTCTTTATGATTTTGACTACTGTAAGTACCTCATAGAAGTGCAATCCTACAGTATTTGTCTTTTTGACTGCATATTTCATTTATGATGTCCTCATGTTTCATCCATGTTGTAGCATATTGCAACATTTTTTTATTTTTAAGGCTGAATAATATTCCATTGTATGTATATATCACATTTTGTTTATCCATTCATCTGTCTGTGGATACCTGAATTGCTTCTGTGTTTTAACTATTGCAAATACACTGCTGTGAACATGAGTGTACAGGTATCTCTTTGAGATCCTGCTTGCAATTCTTTTGGCTATAGACCCAGAAATTAAATTGCTGGATCATATGCTAAATCTGTTTTTAATTTTTTGAGGAACTGTGTTCCACAAAAGCTGTACCATTTTACATTTATGTCAACAGTGCACGAGGGTTCCAGTTTCTCTACATCCTTGCCAGTACTTGTTTTCTGTTTTTATTTTTTATTTTTTATAGTAGCTATCCTGTTGGGTGAGGTGCAATTTTATTATAGTTTTGATTTGCACTTATCTGGTAATTAGTGATGTTGAGCATCATTTCATGTGCTTATTGGCCATTCGTATATGTTCTTTGGAGAAATATTTATTCAAGCCCTTTGCTCACTTTTGAATTGGGTTTTTGGTTTTTGTTGTTGTTGCATTTAGGTGTCCTTTATATATTCCGGATATTAATCCTTTATCAGACATATGACTTGCAAATATTTTCTCCCATTCTGTGGGTTGCCGTTTTTTACTCTGCTGATAGTGTCTTGATGCACAAAATTTTTAAATTATGAAGTCCAATTCTTAAATTTTTTCTTTTGTTACCTATGCCTTTGATGTCATATTCGAAAATATCATTGCCAAATCTAGTGTTGTGAAGCTTTTGTTCTGTATTTTCTTCTAAGAGTTTAATTGTCTTAGGTTTTACATTTAGGTTCTTGATCCATTTTGAATTAATTTCTGTATATGATTGTAAGGTAAGGGTCCAACTTCGTTCTTTTGCTTGCGGATATCCAGTTTTACCAGTACCATTTGTTGAAAGACTGGTCTTTTTCCATTGAATGGTCTTGGCACTCTTATCAAATATCATTTGATCATGTATGAGATGGTCTGGAATTGTTTCTATTCCACTGGTCTATAGCTCTGTCTTTTTGCTAGTACCACATTGTTTTTGATTACTGTATCTTTGTATTAAGTTTTGAAATCAGAAAGTGTGAGTCCATTACTTTTGTTCTTTTTTGACATTGTTTTGGCTGTTCAAGGGCCCTTGAGATTACATGTGAATTTTAGGATGGGTTTTTCTATTTTTGCAAAAAACATTGGAATTTTGATAGGGATTACATTTAATCTGTAGATTGTATTGACATGTTAACAATATTAAGTCTTCTAATCCATGAACATAGAATACGTTTCCATTTATGTCTTTAATTTCTTTTTAGCAGTGTTTTATAGTTTTCATTGTATAAGTTTTTCATGTCCTTTGTGAAGTTAATTCTTAAGTATTTTATTTTCTTCAATGCTATTGTAAGTATAATTGCTTTTATAATTTTTCAGATTGTTCATTGTTAGTTTATAGAAATGCAACTGGTTTTTGTGTGTTGCCTTTGTATCCTACTAGTTTACCTTATTGATTTATTAGTTATGCTGTATGTGGAATCTTTAGGGTTTTCTATGTACAAGATCATATCGTCTGCAAACAAATTTATGCCTTCCTTTCCAGTTTAGATGCCGCCTTCTTCTTTTTTATTCTTTTTATTCTTTTTAATTGCTTTGGCTAGAACTTCCAATACTATGTTAAATAGAAGTGTTGAAAGCAGGCATACTTGCCTTGGTCCTGATTTTGAAGGAAAAGCTTTCAGTCTTTCACCATCGAGTACGATATTCTCTGTAGGTTTTTTATACATAGACTTTATGTTATAGTTTTCTTTTATTCTTAGTTCATTGAGTGTTTTTATCATGAAAGGGTAGTGATTGCTTTTTCAAATGAGTGATCATGTGTTTTTTCTATTTGTTCTATTGCTATTAAATATTATTGAGTTTCATGTATTGAATCATCCTTGCATTCTAAGAATAAATCCCACCCGGTAATAGTGTATAATCTTTTTTTATATGCTGCTGAATTCTGCTTGCTAATATTTTGTGGAGGATTTTTGCATCGATGTTTATAAGGGATGTTGGTTTGTAGTTTTCTTAGTCTTTCTCTGGCTTAAGTATCAGGGTAATGCTGACCTCATAGAATGAGTTTGAAAGTCTTCTCTCTTCAGTTTTTTGGAAAAGTTCGAGAAGGATTGGTATTAGTTTCTTTAAGTGTTTGATAGAATTCACCAGTGAGCCCTTTAGGTCCAGAACTTTTTTTGTTGAGAGATTTTTGAACTATGTACAGATGTCATCAGCTTTTCTTTTTCTTTGTGATTATGCCTCTTTGTTAGTAAAAGCACCAATTAGCACACAGATCCTGATAATTGGAGGACTAGGTTCTTTTTACCTACCCACCTACCTCTCATAAGCTGTTTACAAGCTGATTCAGCCAACTCTGTGTACTGCTATCTGCTATATGGCTTAGAATGAGGGATAAGTATCTGCTCTTTTGGGCTACGAGCTAAACCTGACTGACTTAACTATAATTTATCATTCAAGGCTTCCCTAGGAAGTTGCAAGCCTTCAGCAGACTCCAGAGTTCCAAAATAGTTACTAGTTACATCAGACAGATTCTGTCTGTGCAATTGCTGTCTGGTGCTTCCTTCTCTGCCATCTTCCCCTCAACTTTGATGAATTTTCTCACACACACAAACACACACACACACACACACACACACACACACGCTCTTGTGTAACTGTCACCACAGTCAAGATAATGAGTATATCTATCACCCCCCAAAATTTCCTCCTGCCACTTGGTAATGACTCTCTCACCCACGTAAACACCTTAAAATCATATAATATATAGTCTTTTTTTTTTCTGGCTTATTCAGTACAATTGAAATTTGAACAACATGGGTTTGACCTGGTCCATTTATACATGGATTTTTTTCTTCATTTTGTTTAAAAATTGTTTTTTCAATTACAATCAATAATATTTTATATTAATTTCAGGTATACAGCCTGGTGGTTTGCCATTTATATAATTTATGGAGTGATTCTCCCAATTAGTCTAGTACCCCCCTGACATTATACATAGTTATTACAATATAATTGACTGTATTCTTTTTGCTATACTTTACATCCCTGTGACTATTTTTTAACTACCAATTTGTACTTCTTAATTCCTTCCTCTTTTGCACCTGGTCCCCTAACTCCTTTCCAACTGGTAATCATAAGTTTGTTCCCTGTATCTAGGAGTCTGTCTCTATTTGGTTTGTTTTGTTCTTTAGATTCCACATATAAGTGACATCATATGTTGTCTTTCTCTATGACTTATTTCGCTTAGTGGAATACCCTCTAGGTCTATTCATGTTGTTACAAATGGTAAGATTTCATTTTTTATGGCCGAGTAATATTCCCTTGTATATATGTACCACATCTTCTTTATCCAGTTGTCTATGATGGGCACTTAGGTTGCTTATACATGTTTTTTTTCCAATAAATATGCAATCAACCCTTCGTGTCCTCAGGTTTTGAATGTGGATTTAACCAACTGCAGATCAAAAACAGTAGTTTTAGTTAGTGGTTGGGAGTCCTTGGATGCAGAGGACCAATTATATATTTTGTTCCATATACTTTTATATTATATAAGGACTTGAGCACTCATGGATTTTGGCTTTCTAGGGAGTCCTGGAAGCAAACCTCCACAAATACTGAGGGTCAACTATAGTTAATTTTTTGGGATATCAAAAGTTATGTGTGGGGTTTTCGACTAAGTAGGAGGTTGGCACCCCTAACCTCATTGTTCAAGGGTCAGCTACTTATAATTATTTTGAGACTATATGTTGTATGTCTCAATAATTTGTTCATTTTTATTGCTGAATTCCATTTTGTGAATATACCACAATTTGTAAATTTATTCACCTATTGATGGACATTTGGGTTGTTTCCAGTGTGGGTTTATTAACTAGTTAATAAGAACATTCTTGTACAAGTCTTTGTACTTTGTGCTTTTGTATTTGTTTCCTAGGGATACTGTAACTAAGTACTGTAAACTGGTGGCCTAAAACAATATTTTCTCATTCTGAAGGCTAGAAGTCCGAAATCAAAGTGTTAGCAAGGCCATGCTTTTTTTTGAAGGCTCTAAGGAAGGAAGAGTCCTTTCTTCCCTTTTCCTAGCGTCAGAAGCTCCCAGGTCCTGAAAATTCTTAGTGTTCTTAGCTTTTAGCTGTATCACTCCATTTTCTGCCTCTCATTCTCTGTATGTCATCTCTTCTTGTTAAAAGAACATCAGTCATTGCATTTAGGGCCCACCTTATTCCAGGATGACCTCATGTTAACTAATTACATTTGCACCAGATAAGGTCACATTCCAAGTAGACGTGAATTTTAGAGGGTACACTATTCAACCCTATTCAACTTTTCTTTCTTTTGGGTATATATCTAAGAGTGGAATGGTAGGTATGTGTGTAGCTTTTTAAGAAAGTGCCAAACTGTTTTCCAGAGCGGTTGTCTTCACTTTACATTTCTACCAGCAGTATATTAGGGTTACGGTTGCTCCACATCCTGGCCAATACTTAATATAGTCAGTCTCCTTACCTTTAGCAATTTTAATGGAAGTGAAATAGT
Organism: Macroglossus sobrinus; assembly: GCA_004027375.1. Classification (NCBI taxonomy): domain Eukaryota; kingdom Metazoa; phylum Chordata; class Mammalia; order Chiroptera; family Pteropodidae; genus Macroglossus; species Macroglossus sobrinus. The sequence continues at coordinate 288,357 of PVKZ01000207.1, forward strand.
ATCTCATATGGGTCTTAATATACATTTTCCTCATGACTGATGATGATGAGCATTTTTATGTGCTTAATTGCCATCTACATATCTTTTTTGGTGAAGTGCCTGTTCAGATCTTGTTCCCATTTAAAAAATTGGGTTGTTTTCCTATTATTGAGTTGGAAGTGTTGTTCATATATTCTAGATACAAGTCATGTTCAAGATATATCTTTTGTAAATATTTTCTCTTAGTTTTTAGCTTACTTTACATTTTTATAAAATAGAGATTCTGATTTAATTGCTCTGGTTTGGGGCCTAGACATCAGGATTTTTAGAAGCTTCCAGATGATCTCAAAGTGCAGTCAGGGTTGAGAACCACAGCTTCTAACATTAGATTTTAAAGCACCCTAATGTATGTTTGGCTGCTTCTTTTCTTCCAGATGATTTTGGGAGAAAAATCTTAGTCATAGATAAATGACTAATTCTAATAACTACATTGCAATTCTTAGCTTTTCTGACACCTTTGTTTACTGTACTTACAGTCACAGCCAGCAGATGGCAATAGTGTAATGTAAAAATTTGCAATTCTGTAGCCAGGTTAATCAGGTTAAAGGATTTGGTGAACCTCTGTTGTTATTAAACTGAAGATAGAATAGAGATAGCAGATAATGATGGGAGAGCTGTATATGTGAATTTTAAGTGAACGAAGCAGAACTCCAAATCATATGCATGTATACTAATGATTTATCTATATGAAGTTAATTGAGAGGATATCAGTGAAGATCAAAAAGTGAATTTGGAACTATATGGATAGTGTTAGCTTTATATTAATTGGATTTTTTACTCTTTTGTTCTTTTGTAATTTAACAATAACATTAAATTACAGTCAGATTTATTTTTTATATTTGACTGCTCAAGTATGATTTTAATTCTTTAATCTTTTTTATTAGAGAAATTTCAAATGAAAAAAGTAGAGATTAGTATAATGAACCCTTAGCTCGGTGCTTATTAATTCATGGCCACTTTCATTTCATTTATACTTCTACTGGTTTCTCCCTTGCCCTTCAGGTTTTTGTGAAGCAAATATGAGCATTATCATTTGTTCTATAAATTATAAATTCATTTTTAAGCAGCTTTATTTCTCTTATCTTAAAAAATACTCCTTTTTAGAGTGATTTTTTTTATATAGTAAGAAAAACTTCAGAATAGCAGTTCTCAAACTTTTTGATCTCAATACCCTTTAACATTCTTAAAAAGTAAAGAGGCCTGAGACTTTTGCTTATGTGGGATTATATCTATTGGTAATTACTACATTAGAATTAAAACTAAAAGCCTTTAAAAGCATGTATTACTTTATTTAAAATGACAACATAAAACTATTACATGTTGCTATAAATAACATTTTCTCAATAAAAACTCTATCGTCCAAGACAAAAAGAATATGTAAGATTGTGAGAGGACAGGCATTGTCTTATATGTTTATAAACCTCTAATTTCATAGATTAATAGAAGATAGCTGAATTTTTATATATGCTTTAGTATTCAATCTGTTGTATTATGTTAATTTTGGGTGAAGTATATGAAGAAAATGGAGGCTTATAGAGCTAAGTAATTGGAAAAGGTGAGAGTATTTTATTGGCATTTTCAGATAATTATGCTTATTTTCCTTTGATGTTATACCAAAACTCCACTGCACACTTGTGAGCAATGAGAGTGGAAAAGGAAAAGGACATCCTAGTATTATTATAAAAATAGTCTTAATCTTCAGATTCCCTGAAAGGGTCTCAGGGATGCCCAAGCGCCCTCAGACCACAGTTAAGAACCACTGCTTTAGAAATACTCTTCTTTAGATATCGTTTTCTTTTTCTTTCAATTGAAAAGTTTAAGTAAAATTTATTTTCTTCAATTTTATTATAAAATTATATTAACAAAGGAAGTTAAAACTAAGACAACAGTCTTACTTCTCAGCATATCTTCTGTTTAGTTTCTTCTAGCCTTTTAGTTCATATTGAGACTTCTTGCATCACCTTTCACTTTCCAAAATGGAAATGTTTTTTGTCTAATCATAAAAATAATTAATTATTTAAAAACTTTAGTCAAAATATACAACTCTAAAGAAGGAAATAATAGCCTATCATAGCCCTCTCATTTTGAACTTTTAATGAAATTTTAATCACAATAGCAGTCTCCCATAATCCTAGGAGATTTAAGATTTAAGATTTATTTTAAAACTTCTTAAAACTTTAATGACTTGGGATTCGGTTTTCTGCAAAAGGAATTGGAGGAAGGCAAATTGCCTGTAGTACATTTAATTGAGTTTTTAAGGTTAAGTTTAAATGAAACCATTTGTTCTGCTTGATAGTATCTCTTTAGTTAATTGACAGAAGGGAGGCCTTCTGGTGTTTTTCTAACTACAGATTTAAGAAAGCACATGTGACCCAAATGAAATGTCAGTATAAGAACTGATCTAATGTAGATTTGTTTGTTTTATTTTGTTTAATTTGAGAGTGGCAGCTGCAGACTTTGAAAGATGTGAACTAACTGAGCTCTTCATCATAGTCTTCAGAACCTTTCACTCTCATCTCCTGTGAGTTTGAAGATCTGGTTTTCTCTAAGATGAATTGAGATTTTCCCCAGATTTAAAAAAATGTTGAGTGGTAAATGGCAAACTTTGAGCGTTTGGTAGTTTAAAATACTGAGAAAATAATGTAATTATCTGCAAAGCATAGTTTAAAAAACATGTGTTTTGAGGTCTCTATTTGTAAAAGCTCATTAATGAATAAATAGTCCTCAACTTACAAACATACCAAGTGAATACTTAGGCACTAATGCTAATCCCTATTCCCTCTTCTTCAACTAAACAATTGAAAACAGGAAGATAGGCATGTGATCTCTGGATCATAAGTAGGTTGATGCAAGAATTGTGGCCAAAAAATGTGAAAAATCTAGAAAAACCAGTGGGTTTAGAAGTACCAGAAGAGTAAAAACATAAAAAGAGAAGCAGGTTGACCCTTGGAGTGGCCTTATCAGCATCAAATATTTTCCTTATTCATTCTTTATTTTCTCTAATATAGGACTTGCTGAAATTCTACCACCTGGGATCCGGTCTTTTTTATGAGAATTAGCTGGAAGTAGTGCATTTCCTCCTGATGGGTAATGGAGTTGTTTTACAAAGGAATGAGAAGTGGGTGTGGGTGTGAGTATTTGATTGCTGCTGTTTCAAAATTGGGTGAGTGATTTTTAGACAGGAGAACATTTTGGGAGACAGAGTGAAGGAGAATGCTAGAATGGGAGGTTTCATGTAGATTATAGTGCTAGAGGCAGAAGGACAAAGGCATTTTAAGTTTAGGAAGTTTGAACAAGGCAGAAATGTACAAAAAGAAACTTATTTTTTTTCTTAGGACAAGGGTAAGAGAATGTCATTTTTATTACACTCCATGATTTTTTTCTCCCTTGAATTCAGGCTAGTGCTATTTTTCATTATGTTGTAGCTCCATTATGTAGTTTGGCATGGGAATTCAGTCATTATTAATATAGATTTATATTTATAGGAAAAGTATTGAATTCTAAATAGCCATCTTATAAGGGAATTTTTAGAAAACGATGTTGGAAGTGAAGCACTAACCAGTGACCACACTTTTCATTTTCTTTCAGTTGGAAGATGAAAGAAAATGATTTCTGCTTCAGTTTGTCTTTCACTGTAAACAAAATATATCAATTCTGTTGCCTTTTCCTTTGGTCTTCCTAGAGAATAGAATAATGTAAATAAGATGGTAGGTTAGAACTAATAACACACTGGTACTGAAGACAGCTTACTTCTGAGGAAAGAGAAAACTATCAATATGAAAGAGCAGTAGCTGAAATGTTGAGAATAAGGTCAAAGTTCTCCTCCATTCTCCATAGCACAAACTGTTGATCTTTCTAAAGATGCCTCTTACAGTCTTTCTTATCTCAATAAATACAACCAATACCACTTTTCAATGCAAGCTACTCTGTAAACTAGACAACTCCAGTAGCCTCCTAACTTGTCTCCATGTTTCCCAGTGCCCAAGTCTGTTCTCAGTGAGAGTGATTTTTTAAAATTCATATCAGATCATTTTACTCGTTTGCTTAAAAAGTCTCCAATAGCTTTCCATCTCACTCCAGGTGAAAGTCCATTAGCCTCAGATCTTTTTTTATTTTTATTTGTCAATTAGAGTTGGTATTCAGCATTATTTTATATTAGTTTCAGGTGTATAGCATCGTGGTTAGACATTTATAGAATTTACAGAGTGACCCTTGCTTCTTAGATCTTACTCCATTGCAGCCATATTGCACTCCCTGGTGGTTATCAATCCCACTAGTTTGGCTCTTGCCTCAGAACCTTTGCACTTGCTGTTTCCTCTTCCTCCAGATATCTGTATGATTATTTAACCACCTCATTCAGCTATTAAATATTGCCTTCCTAGACTGGTTCTTCCTAACCACCCTATTTAAAATTGCATGTATACCCTCACCATTACCCATACACCCCTGTCTTCTGTCCCTGCTTTGTTTTTCTCCATAACACTTATTGCTGTCTGACATACTATATATTTTATTTGCTTTTCTTATCTGTCTTTTCTCTGTGTTAGAATAGAAGCTCTATGAGAGTAGGTATTTTAGTCTGTTTGAACTTTGTAGTATTACCATAAGTTAAAATAGGACTTGGCATAAAGATGCCCCATTTGTTGAAATTAACCAATAATAGAATAATAGATAACCAATAATAGATAATAATTTTACCAAATGCTTACTAAATATTAGGCACTATGCTAGGATCTTTGACATCTCTAATCCTTGTGATAAACCTGCAAGGAAGGCAGCATCCCCATTTTGCTATGCCTCAGAGAGGTTAAGTGACTTTGCCAAGCTATTTTGTTGTTGGTAGCAGAGCTGACATTAGAACCCAAGTCTGTCTTCGAAATCTGAGTTCTTTTTACTAAGCTTCTCAATGTTCATTATGACATACGGGGACACTGAGAAATTTAATAAGATATTATCTAGTGTTTTTCATTTGGGAAAGGAAAGTATGCAGTGCCTTACTAATAACAGTTTCCATTTTGGATTATCTTGACTTTAAAAGATTAAAAGGAAATAAAATTAGGTGTTTAAAGGAACATACCTCAGTTATCTGGAATGTTTACCTATATATCGAACATTATTCCCCCAAAATGTGAGGTAGGAGGGAGTATTGTTTGTATTCTTGAAGAAGTTCAAGAGATCTTTTCAAATACTAGTTTTGCTTCTTAATTAGTTTTAACTATGCTTTCTTTTTAAAGCAAACATTTACATAAGGATTATTATATGCTAGTCACCATTATGAGTACTTCACAACTATTAATTTATTTAATATTATCTTTGTCATAATCATGGGAAAGTTACTCATTCTCTGTTTCCTGACCTTTAAACAGAGAAGATTGGACTATCTGTATGATCTCCCAGGCCGCTTCTAGCTCTGAAGTGTTAAGACTTTCTAACTGTTGCCAGGTAACCTAGTTATGTGTTAATTAAGACAGATCATCTTTTCCTAGTGGGAGCAGAGATGACAGTGGAGCCCTGAAGACAGTGCAGAATAGGAGAGGAAGTTGTGATTTAAGTAACTATCAGTGCTGAGTTGGTATCTAGCAGTCTCTGTTTGGGAAGGAAGAAAGGGATCATCAAATAATTGTTGAGATTTTTATGAAGTGAAGCTGTTAACACTATCTCCCTGACTTCTTTTAATATATTAAAGTAGAAATTCAAAGTTGTTTAAATCTTGAGCTGAACACGACACCTTATTATCTAGCACTATTTTTTAGCTATAGATTTTAAGAAAAGGGAAATAGAAGAGTTAAGAATTTGGTGCATAAAAATATCAAACAAATCTGATCAAGCATCTAGAGCCAATGACTAATTTACAGGAAATCTAGGGGACATATTATACGTCAAGTTTGCAGCCATCAAATGGAAACCCTGTAAGACAGACTAGTTTCTTGCAGTAAGTAAATTGCAAGGAGAGAGACAGAGACAGCAACAGACACAGAGACCTGTAGATGAAAAGCAGTTTGTGATATATCAACCACTTGTGTGTATGGACGGTATTGGGCCTTTAATTCCTCATTTGAATAATCAAAGAAATCTGGACATCAGTTGTTGGAGATATTAAGAAATTGTTGTTGATTTTTTTAGGTGTATTAATGCTACTGAGTTGTGTTTAGCTCTTTCTATTTTAGAGTTACACACAAAATTATTTATGGATAAAATGATACGATATCTGAGATATGCTTCAAAAATAACTGGGAAATGGGAGATGGAGTAGATAGGGTTACATATGAAACAAAATAGACCTTGAAATGATAAAGTTAGTTTTTGGGTTTATTGGGATTCATTATATTATCCTACTTTTGTATATGCTTGAAATTTACACTGTATTTTTTTTAAACAAGACTGACATGTTAAATAAGTACACATGCTTTCAAGATAGAAGTTATGAAGAAGGAGATTATAAAACAATGTACCCTTTGTGAATGTCATGCAGAGGCAGTGTTTTCTGCAGAATTTTTCCCCAAACATATATTCATTATAAAAGATGAAAATAGTTCAGACATGTCACTATAGAAAGTGAAAGTCCCTTTCTTTAATTAAAGAATATTTTTAAAACACTAAAAATTGTCATATCATTTGTACAAGATAATATATTCCTTTTTCCGTTTACGAAAATGCTTAAGAGATGAAGTTTTGATCAAGAGCTGGAGAGAGATTTTCCACTGAACAGAATTGCTTTTGCTTTGCAAAGGGGATGTTGTTAACATTAGTTCTAGAGTTCTTTTTAAAATCCTGTACATGTTAATACCTTATATAGTGGAAAACTGTAGCAAAAGTAGCAATTTGGAATACTCTACTGTGCATCTACTCCTGCCTTCAGTGCAGGTGTAGACTGCAGATTAATTCTGGCAGTGGTTAGGCCAGAAGGGAAATTTGAACCTGAGAGTTTATGTCCTCAGCAAAGCTAACTGGGAGATGTGGAGCAGGGGATTTCCACTCTTTGTTAATAAGATCTCCAGGCGCATTTCCTCTTTGTTTTTGCATTTTCCTCAACTGTGAAGCAAAATGTGATTTACTTCACGCAGGGAAGTAAAATGTGATTTCCTGCACTTAAGGTGCTGGCTTCTCTTGTGGAGAATTATAATTGCAAGAGTGGAATATGTATGAATAGAGCTACCTACACATTTGATTTAGACACTTAATTTTTTAAATTAGTTCACTGTATTTGTGCCAGTGGTAGATTTGCTTAGAGGATTTGAATTAGCAGATAACTAAGGTTGTCTTAAAGTCAAGCATCCCTCTTGATGGACCACTGCTTTCATTAACAGTGTGATTGTTTGCAAGCTGACTGAAAAACCATGATGGCAAAATTGCATTCTGCCATATTAATAAAACATACTATAGCTCCTTGGCAGATTTATACTTTTTAAATGCTTGTCTTTTTAGTTGAAATGATCGTTTAACCTGTAAAATTCTCCAAAACAAGAAAAGTGAGCAAATTGTATTTTTCAGGAAAATAGGAAAGCCCATACCTGATACTATGACCAGATGTAATGTAACTGGGAAGTGAAAAGAACTTATTAGTAAATACTCAGGAGCTATTAAACATTAGGTGAAAGGTGAAAATCCTTATAAATTAATAATTGTTCCGCAGTCATTGTCAGTATCTCATGGCCTAATAACTGTGATTCATTTTTTCAAAATATATTTAGAAACCTGTGCTACATGTTTGTTTGTTTGTTTGCTTTTAAAAAAATATTAGTTTCAAGTATACAGTACATTAGTTAGACATTTATATACTTTATAACATGATCACTCTAATTGCTCCTTCTCTTCTCTGGTTTTTCACCTAGCCAATATACTTCTTTCTCTTTGCCAGGCTTCCCAAGCCTATGACCATCTATCAACTACAATTTGTACTTCTTCAGTCCTCACCCCATTCTCCCAACCTCCAAACCCCATGCCCTCTATCCATCACCAAATTGTCCTCTATATTTGTGAGTCAGTTTTTGATTAGTTTGTTCTTTTTGTTTTTTAAATTCTGCATATAAGTGAAATCGTATGTATTTATCTTTCTTTGTCTGACTTATTTCACTCAGCATAATAACCTCTAGGTCTATTCATGTTATTGCAAAGGTAGGGTTTCATTTTTTTTTAATGGCTGAGTAATATTCCATTGTATATATAAACCATGAAACCTGTATTACATTTAACCATGGGCCAGACCTTTAGGGACTGAAATTTTTGAAGTGACCCCTTCCCAAGTTGCTCAATGTTGTGTTGATGGTACCAGGTTTCTGCTCCTCAATCAGAGAAACTCCATATGGTTATTTGAAAGCAAGAATGGATTATTATTATTTTAAATGATTTTATTTTTCCCGTTCTTTTGAGGTATAATTGACATGTAACATTGTATTAAAGTGTACAACATAATGATTTGATATTTGTAAAGAACTGATTATTGTTAAGTACCAAATAGCCTGAAAAATCACTTTCAGAACTAGCAGAGCTCAGTAATGAGATCCAAAGCACAACATTCGTTGTCACTGTCAGCTATGTCACCAGTAAAGCTAAATTAGTACTTAAATTCAAATGTGTTTACTTTTAATTTATCATTATTATATTAGAATAAAACTTTTAAAGTAGAATACCCTTGTAGGTAAAGGAATAATCATGGATTTGGGGGGAAGAGGAAAGGACCATAATTCTCCCTTTCCCGGTTTTGTGATTAACCGTGGTAGTTTTCAGGTTTTGAACCTGGGATTCTGAACCCTCAGAAGTTTTAGTAAAATTTTGTGTGAATGTGTGTGCCGTGTTTTAGGTGGGTTACAGACTAGTAGGTAGACAACACACGTACATCCAGGGTAAAATTAAATTTCCAGTTTATATAGCTAAGGACACCAAAATTTAGTAGAAAATGGCCAGAGATGAAGTAGAAAATAAACTGCACAGTGTATTTCAGCGCAGTTTTCTTAAGACCCTGGAGTCCCTACACGGGACTGAACAGTCCACCCATGGTAGGATATCCTTGTTCTTAATTCATGTGGCATCACAGACCTTTTGTATCTGTGCTGACTCCACTGTTCACAAAGACACCGCAATCTGCATGCTTCCTTTAAGAGGACTTTTATGAATTATTGAACTCTCCTGGACTCTGTGTCCTCTCCTCACTAGAGGAGAAAACTCATTTCCCTGCAATGAGGGCAGTATTTTTCTCCCAGAAGAAGGCCCAGAGCTTTTATCAGTGTTCTTGATGGGATATTTTCCTAAGCTTTAGTTCTTTCTTGTCAAGTGACTCCCAAATTGTTTTTCTTTAATCCTTGTTGCTCATTTAAATGCCAGATCAACATCACCAGCTGTTTGTTGTTATTTTTTTTGAGGATGGAAGAATGCTTAATACTAGCTTGCTCTAACTTCCTTAACTAATGGCAGCAGAAGAAAAAGTGTGCTAACATGGATTAGCAGGAATTGCCACTGTGTCAAATGGATGCAAAGTGTGTCAAAGTTTACAGGAAAATAGAATTTCCCTTAATCACACTGATTACTAGTGGAATGACTCATCTTGCAGTTGTACGTTTGCTCTCAAGTTATTCAATATGTGTGTAAGTTAGACAAGGGAGGGAAAACCACTGATGAGATGAACAAAACACGTCATTTGAGCTAATGACTGTTCCCGGGATATCCCCAAGATTTCTACCTCAGTATTGCCTCTCCTGTTTACCGTTTGACTCTCACTGGATTTCTTTCAGAGTAAAGTCACTTCCCATTACCTTTCTGCCCTCCACGTGGACAGTTTCCACGGGTTACTTTCTTGTACTGTAGTGTACAAAGGTTTACTTATTTAACATTAGTCAGGTTTAGCATTGTTTAACTCAGACACTAGAAATTCCAGGAATTAAACATTTTCCCTTTTCTATTCTCTGTTTTCTAGTCTTGATTTTTTTTCATTAAAAGAGGACCAGAAGACAATCTAAACCATTTTCTTCTTTAATTAGCAATAAAATTGAACATAGGTGATAGTAAATTCTGCTTTATTGCTTTGAGAAATGATAAGTTTTGATGGTTTTTACAGATACAACTGATAAATCATTGTTTCTTCTGCTTTGTAAACAAATAGCTCATTCATCTCAATGAAGTAATGAGTTAAGTAGGAGCTGGAAATAGAGATTCTGTGTTTTTTTTTCTGTAGTCATTAACTTGATCTTTCTCTCTCCATCTCAGTTTTCTCACAGGAAAAACTTTGATTTGAGGATAGAATTAGAAAATATATGAACATTATAAAGGTAAAGTAATCTACAGAGCTCCACTTCAGGCAGTGCCTGGCAGAGAACACTCGCTTTAAGAACCATCTGTACATGTGTACTGCTAGGGCAATTGATCTGGTCTCAATCTAGAGCCCTTCTAAAGGGGATGGACATGCTTTTCTTACATATATGGAGGCAGTTAGGTTATTGGTACTCACAGGAATCCATCTACTCTACCTCTGAATGAACACAGGCTCCCATTTCTGAATCAGGAACAGGAAGAAGAGAAAGTTATTTTCCTGGTATCCATTTTAAAACCCAAAGAATTATAAATAATGACAAACTGTTGGTAAAATGTGTACCATTGTTACTACTTACCTAAAGCATATGTAGAGACTTTTGTACTATAGTCTTTTTGTAATCAAATCTCTTAATTCTGAGTTCTTACAATAGCCCTTTGAAGTAAGTAGCCCCACTTTATTCCTCAGGAACCTGAGGCCCGGAAAAGTGAGGCGACTTGATCAAAGTCATATAATCTAATGGATGGCCCAGCAAAGAAGATGCAAACTCAGATCTGCTGATGGCTAATCCAGGCTCCTTTAGCATCTTCACAGCATCTCTGAAGACTGTACATGTGTCTGAGAAGGCTAATAATAATATTAGGTAACTATACTTATTGTTAAAGGAAACATTTTGAGTTTGGTCATTTTTCAAGGGTGAGCAATGAAAAATCTATTAAGATTCTTAGAAAGAGCCTTGGGCAATTCTCTGTGTGATTGCTTTTCTCTGGGAATTCTTTTTGAGGGCTTTCAGTTCTATCTATGTATAGTGCTAAATTTTTCTTCAAAACTTTCCCCCACTTGAAAAATAAATGTTTATTTTCTGATTTCTTTTTGAAAAGTTTTCCAGTGAGTTTTATCTGTGCAATATTTTAAAAAATTTTTTGGGGGGAGGGAGGAATCACCCAGTGAAAGGACTTACTCTGAGTGTCTGCTTCCAAGGAAGGAGGAACATTAGGCACTGTTTTGGTACTTTAGAGCCAGTTCCTAGTTGGTTGTAAAGCAGAGGGGATTTCCAGGGTGTTTAAGTGTGGATAAACTTTTTAAACTGAAAGCAGAATTTAAAAAGAAAAAATGGTAAGCAACATTATGGGTTTGCAGGATCCAAGACATGTTATTGCCTTTCCTTGCCTGATTTGTTCCTATCTATTTTGGGAGCAAGGTTCTGCAGTGAAAAGTATCTTTTTTCCTTTCTTTTAGCTCTTGTATATGGGTCTGTCAGGATATGATATGGAAGGGAAGGAGAGGTACCAAAAAGAATACAGCTTTTGTTCGGTCTAGAAATTTACTTTAAAGTAAAATTAATTCTAAACTATCTTTATCTGAATAAGATCTATTTCCCCAAAGCCCAGGCAAGATTTAAGAAATAACTTTATATTTGTGAGTAAATTTCATTCTGTCTGGGTATTTAGTATAAAAATCTACTTGGAAATATACCTCACTGCTAAAGAACATGTATCTTTTAACTCATGATTCTAGATGGTTGAGAATTCTTTAGTGAAACCTTTTCAGTCCTTTGTGTACTCAATAGTGGACTTTCATTTTGTATTTCAAGACAAAAAGTTGATTATCTTCTGCCCCACTCTTCTTCAAGTGATAGATATTATAGGCCTATGATAAAATATATTAATAATATTCCCTGGGGCAAAATCGTGTTTTGTACTTATTTCAGAGTCCCCTTGTTTGCAAGTACCCTATAGGCCATAGTCTCTATTGGAATGCCTTGCTTAAGAACATAGGCCACAACTTATTATTATGTACTGCTCTGGAAGAAGGAAAAACTTACAAGGCAGGTACCGGGAGGTTCAAGCCCTTTGAAGACTGTTCCACCATCTTCAAACGTAGTTGTTTTGTTGTCTTTTGGCTTTGGAGGTTCTGGGCTGATTTTTGTTATTCTGAGGTAGAAGGATGACAAGATAGATTTATAGGTTTCAAATCTTAAACCTACCACTTACTAGTTATGTGATTGACTTAACTTCTTTGTACTTTAGTCTCCTAATCTGTTAAGTGGGAAAAATGGTAGTATCCATATCATGCTATTGATAGAGGAATAAAAAGGTTAATATATGGAAGCACTTAGAATTTTTGTTTTTCTTGTTTTCCACATGATAAGTAGAAAGCACTGTAAAAGTATTTGTGTTATTCTTATTTGGCCTGGATGCATATGTGATTTTTTTTTCTTTAACCTCAAGATAAAAAATTTTGTACAAAGAGAAGTAGGTGAATTTTCATTGAGTTTTCCTGAATCTCAAGAGTCCTTAATGACTTAGATGCTTTTTATCTTAGGAAAGGTTTTTTTTTTAATGATTAGTTCTCATCTTTTTGTTTCGATATATTCCTTGGGAACACCCTTATGAGCTTAAGTTAGAGCTCTATTTTCTGGCCTTTATGTCTATAATGTTTATTCTCTTAACATTCTTTTTTGTTCTTTTTCTCTACATTATAATAGAATTTCTCAAAGTTTGTGCTGCATTTCACAAAATCTGTGTTTGAGTGTATTATTTTCAATCTTTACTTTCAATGATGATTTTCATTCTGTTGTTGCATTTTGTTTTTTTCTTACATTTATATTTTATTTTTTGCCAGATCCCTTAGCATCTCTTGCTATTCCCTCTTTAAAGCTCATTGGTCTTTCTTCATAGATACAATAAAATATCTTCTGCCTATTCCTTAAGGTTTTGGTGTTTCCCAGGGCTTCGGTTTCCTGGGGTTTCCTTCCTTTTCTACTCTACCCACTTTTCCTGTCCATTTTCACTCACTCTTGTTTTCCCTACCACCTGTATTCCAGTTACTTCACAAATCTACATAGCTCCAACCCTCGCATTCTCACTGAACCCCTTATTTCCTATTGGGCATCTTTCTGAATAATATTTTTTCAGTGACGATAAGAGTAGTTAAACAATTTTATTCTTTATCTGAAAATGTTACTTAAATAATAGTTTAATTACATAAATTTTAGTATTTTCTCTCAACACTTTGAAGATAATATTCCATTGTCTTCTGGCCTCCATTTTAGGTACTGTTGAGAAGTTTGCTTTTAGTCCAATGTTTGTTCCATTGTAGATCATCTCTATCCTGTTGCTCTTAAGATTTTTTTTCACTTCTGTTTCACTATGATGTGTATGTATGAATGTATTTATTTTTCCTTGGGATTCACTGAATCTGAGTTTCCTGAATCTGAGGTTTCATGTCTTGAATCAGTTCAGAATAATTTTCAGCCTTTACATCTTCAACTAATGCTTCTTCTGAAATTCCTATTAGACTTTCATTGCACCCTTTTACATTCACCTCCATGTCTCCTTCTCTTTTTTTTATATATTTTATTCCTTTATCTCTCTGAAGTGAATTCTGGTTAACATCCTCAGATCTATCTTCTAGTTCACTAGTTTTCACTTCAGATGTGTCTATTGTTCTCTCTACTCATTCATTTAGGGTTTTTTCCCCTAATGATTCCTTTATTTACAGACCATAAAATTGACCTATTTTAAGCATACAGTTCCATGATTTTTGAGTAAATTTGTACATTTGTGTAACCATCATCACAGTTCAGTTTTAGAATACTTCTTTCACCCTAAAGTTTCATCATGCCCTTTTGACATCAATCCTTGGTCTCTCCCCTGGCCCTGTCTCTGTAGTTTTGCCCTTACTAAAAATTTCATATAAATAGAATCATATAATCTGTAATTTTTTTTGTCTTTCACTTAACATGATGTTTGTTTTTATACTGCATTAGATTTAGTTTTAAATATAGTGTTTTTGAATTTGTGTTGTTACATGTACTAGTAGTTCATTGCTGAGTAGTATCCCAGTGTATGAATCTGCCACAATTTGTTTATTCACCAGATGACGGACATTTGTATTTTCCCCCCATCCATTTTGTTTTGATTATTTTAGAATTCCATTTTTAGAGCTTCTCTTTCAGATTTTCCTTTCAGTTTTTTTATGGTCACTGTTTTTTCTTAAAATTCTGATTCTTTTACATTTTAATTATTGTTACTTATTTATATTGTCTCTTAGATTTTTCTATTATCCTTTATCCTGAGTTCTTTGGGTTCTAATCCTGTTGTTTAGAGGGTGCACACATGGTGGATTATTTACATTTGTGTTTTGTAATTTTAAATTAGTACAATTAGTACAATTGCTCTTTCTATGAGAATCCCTTTGTTTCTTAAATTGTTGATAATGTCTTTCCAGAGAGGTTTTGTGTTTGCTTCTGCCAAGTACCTAAGAGATATTACTAGACCAGAACCAGTTTTTATGTACTTTCTTGATGGGGCATGATGATTTTGTATTACATAGTTTGTCTAAATTTGTATTCCAAACTCATTTAAGAGTTAAGCCTGGAGTTTCTTTTCCTAAAAAGACTTTTTGCCTACTTAGATCCCTGGAAGAAAAGAGAAGGTGGTATATTGTGTTTTGACATCAGTATGCTCATTTGTAAAAGTTCTTCATTTATTCAGGAGTTCACTTCCAATTTCTCTCACCATTTATACCCAGAGTTTGAGATCTACACTTCCCTACAGAGGATATCAAAAGCCAAGCCCCTGTTTGCTAATACCCATTCCATTTTTCCTCTTTAGTTCTCTCCTGGACAATATTAGCATCAACTCTTATCCTTACCGTTTTGATTTTTGTTAACAATAATCAAAGATCTGGCTTCATCTCTTTCACTTAGAGATTTCTTTCTTTCTTTTTTGTAAGTTCAGCCATGCATTTAATCTTTTTGTTGTATTATCCAGCCTTTTTAAATATTTGTAGCAGGATGGTTTTTTTGGTTGTTAGATTTTGTTGTTTTGTTTTTTCATCTTACTGGAATCAGGAAACTCAGATAATATTCTAAGTATTTTAAATAGGATACTACACTATAGAAATTATAGCTACAATTACTAAATAAAAGAAATCTAAATCATAGCTTTCTATTAAATGAATATAAGCTTCTTTAGATTATTATTTGTTAGATTGCAGTCACATTTTCCAACATGTGACTTTATTTTTCCCTGGCTACGTTAAGGCAATCATGTTAGTGTTTCTTTTATTGAGGATTTATTTGGATCCCTTGGTTTAAAGAGACACACAGAAAAATTTGGCTATTAGATACAGAGATGCATTTTTTTAGTTGTTGTTCCCATCTTAAAAGCAGTGCTTCCAACCAAAATAGCTGGTATTCCCCTGTTTTTCCATATCTACTATGACTAAAGCCAGTTGTTTGAATAATCCCCTTCTTTGGAAAATATTACTGGATTTTTGCCGTACATTGGGTATAATCAACATGTTAAGATCACTGTTTCTTTTATGATGTAAAGCTTTAAGTCTACATTTTTGTAGTCCTCCTGTTTCCCCTTGGTTGCTATACTAGAGTACATCATTAACTAAAAATAAATATGAGATCTATCAAAGTCTCAGAATAGAAGTAAACCATCATAAATACATGGAGTTTCATTTCAAAAAATTGAACTATTTTAACCTAAGTGGAAGAGTAAAGAAGTCTTAGTGTCTCTTTCCACTTGTTGAGAAAAATCAGTTGCTTAACCTGTTTGCTTTCTCATCCATAATATAAGAGGAGTAATAAATGGAAGAACCAAGTTCTACTGCCATGTATCTTGTTAAGGGTCATTTATAATTATAAAGTCAGCTCTTTGAAGGCAGACGCTGGATCACCTCTATTCTAGAGCGCATGTGTCATGTGTAGTTTATAAGCTGTGCCATTCTTTCATTTCTTTCTTGCTTTACATCTTTGGGTCATTCTGCTCCTCATTTGCGATTAGGTAACAACCACAAAACAATATCAGTTCTGCTTCCTTGTTTCTCATAATTTGAATAAAGTAAAGAATTGAAAACTCTTGATTAACTATTTTAAAATTCTTACTACATTTATTTATTCTTTTCCATATTATAGTATTAAGCAAGAGTTGATTTTTTTTTTTAATTTAAACTCAAGGCATAATTGCATAAAGACTTTCTGCTTATTCTTTGAGCTTCCATTTGCCTATTTGTTAATCCTCAAACATGCAGTTCTTTGGTGTTTAGTAAGGACCTTGGCAATTCTTTCCTCTGCCTAGTAGTTTCTTCCCCTGAAGGGAGCATGGTTTACTCCCTCACTTCATTCAGGTCTGTTTAAAGATAACCTCATTAGAAAGGCCTTTCCCTTTAACCATATCTAAAACAGGCTAGGGAGAGTGGTGCTAATACCTAACTCTGCTTAATTTTTCTTCAAGGCACTTTTCTCTACCTGAAATTAAATACCTATTTGTTACCTTGGTGTTGCTTGTCTCCTCCCCTAATATATAAACTCCATGACGGCAGGGAATTTGTTGCTAAGAATTAGAACATTATTTGGCACACAATAGATGCTTAATGAAAATCTGTTGACTGACCAAGTAAATGTATTATAAACTTATGGCCTAAGAGTGGAATCTAGCCCATATATGTTTTTTTGTTTGAGCTTCTTTTAGTTTCACTTTCTTAAAAAGTTGTTTGACATATTTCAAAATGCCAGAATTTTTATTTCCCTTGAAAATCAAATTTGATAATCCTGCATCTTTATTTTTGTGTGGTAACAATTAGCTAGACTGAGCATTGGGCTGCTTCCTTTCTAAATAAACTACATTCTTCAATTTGTCCTCTTCTCTGCCTCTTTCTGTCAAATATTGGACAATGAGACTTACACCATTTTCTATTTGTCATTTTGCCTCTCTGTTACGTTTTCTTAGACTTTGCTCATTTTACTTATTTATGTTACCTGCCTGGTTCCTGTAGGCATTTGAGTTAACAACCTCTGTTGCAAGTCATAATATTTACTACAATTTCTGTGAAGTTATACTTTTCAGTTTTAAACTTAAAAGTATGAAATGAAATGAGGGAAGATGATAGAAGTTATGACTATTATTGAAGGAGATACATGTTGAATTTATAAAGCCTATGTGTTACAAAAACAAAGAACTTCCTTCATGAGCACATGAGAAGATGCTCAGCATCCTTAGTCATTAGGGGAATGCACATTAAAACCATAATGAGATCCCACTGCAGACTGAGAAGCATGGCTCTAATCAAAAAGATGGATAACAACAAGTGTTGGTGGGGATGTGGAAAGACTAGGAGTCTTAAACATGGTAGTTGGAAATGTAAAGTGGTATAGTCACTTTGGAAAACAGTCTGGTAGTTCCTCAAAAAGTTAAACATAGAGTTACCATATGGCCTGACAATTTCACTCCTAGGTGTATACCCAAGAGAAATGAAAACATACATCCATGCAAAACTTGTACACAGATGTTCATAGGAGCATGGTTCATAATAGCCAAAAAGTTGAAATAAGTCAAATGTCCTTTATCTGATAAATGGATACAATAGAATGTTGTTCAGAAATAAAAAGAAATGAAATCTGATTCATGCTACATGGATGAGCCTTGAAAACATGATGCTGAGTGAAGGAAGTCAATCACAAAAGATCGCATATTTGTATTATTCAGTTTATTTAAAATGTCCAGAATAGATAAATCTGTAGAGACAGGAAGTATATTAGTGGTTGCTGTGTGATAGGGTGACAGAATGGAGACTGACTGCTAATGAGTATGGAGTTTCTTCTAGGAGCGACAAGAATGTTCTAAAATTAGATTGTGATGATATTGCACACCTGTGAATTGAATTGTACACTTCAAACAAGTGAATTGAATGGTATGTGAATTGTATCTCATTAAAATTTTTTTAACTCCTTTTATTAACTGTGGAGAAACAAATGATCAAAAGATGGGTGGATTTTCATATGCCAGATCATTAGTCTGCAATCAAGCACAATCCCAGCAGTATCCCTACAAAGAAATAAGTGTTCTTCATTTAAATTTATCCTCCATTAAAACATCTAAGCTTGCAGATTTGTAAAGCCCTGTGTCATATTTTGCTATCTCAGTAGGTCAGTTCTTTCTTTGTCATGCCTTTTCAACATTATCTACTCAGTGGCTTTTGACTGCAGCCATAAACTTGTGTAGTTTAAAAAATGAGCATTTTGGAGGCCCAGCAGAAGTATTTTAAATAATTCCTGACCAGTAACATATGTAGTAAGCAGAGCTTTAGTGATAGGGAAAAAAACAATCTGATAGGTTAGATTCTTCTGTCTGTCTACTAGAAGACCTGGATCAGGAGGATTATCTTTGGATGAGATTTTATTGGGATTTTCTTATACATCCTGTGATTACACAGAGGCTCCTGAGACTCACCTTTCAAAAAAACCATCTCAAGTATACCCTTTTCCATTCTGTGATTTTAAGGGATTTCCAAGTCTTGTTAACATAGAATATCAGAACTGGAAGGGGATTTTATAAGTTATCTAGTTTGACTCTTGATTTTTACAGATGTCCATTTTGCCAGTAATACTGAAATACCTCAGTTTGTCATTACTCTTGAAGTGAATATAATGTACTAAGAGCAGCACCAAAATGATAAATTGGAAGTGTAGTGGAAAATCTTGTCCATGTTAATTATTAGTGAAACCTGAATTTTAGAAATTTAATGCACTCGTTTTGTTTCCCTTGATTCATTTAGAGTGAAATACAAATGGTTATATGTAAACTGTTTTAATTCTCCTTGATAGCTTTATTTCCATTTGTGAAAAATAGTATTCCTATTCTAACCAATATTTAGTTAGTTTTGATATTAATTGAACTTTCTAAACTTGTAGGAAATATATTTGAGCATAGAAATTTTAAGTGTTTTTTGCCTTTTACCCTGTAAACTACAGGCTTGGTTTAAATGGATAATTCTAACCTCTTAATGAATGAAGCAACAACTTTTTCCTCTTTTACTCTTATTCTTCTGCTAACCTTATTAAAGTGTATTAACTGATAAGTAATCCATAGTGTGTTTAATTAGAGCAAAGATTCGGAGTTCTTAACCCCTCCTTCCCAGGTTGGTTTTGCAGAGAAGAAAGCACTGGTGGGGGGCAGGGCTGAAGGGGATACAGATTTTAGAGATTCTATGGGCATAGTTTTACTTGGTTTGGAGGCTTTATAAGAGTTTTATTGCTGAAATCACTGGGCATATAGGGGATAATGTTTAGTCAAATAAAGAACATTGAAAAATTAAAAACAACAACAACAACGTTTTGGTTAGTAGAAAAGAAAGAGGTAGGTCCCCCACAACTGGAGTTGGCAGGGATAGTAAAGCTAAAGAAGTCAAGTGGGAAATGAAAGCATTCATATGGATCATTGTTTATTTTAAAGATGAAATATATACAGTGTTAGAATTTTCTTTATTTTATTTTTTAATCAGCTTTATTAACATATAATTAATGTACTTAAATTTGCCAATGTACAATTCAGTGAGTTTTGACTTATGCAGGCAGTTGATAATAACCTCCATAATCAAGATATGGGACATTTGCATCCCTTTGCCCCCCAACAGTTCCCTGGTTTTCATTGCAGTCATTTCCTTCTCTCTACTTCCTGGAACCATTAATCGGCTTTCTGTTAGTATAGTTTGTTTTAAATTTTATATAAATGGAATCACACGGTATATAAGTAGTTTTTTATGTCTACCTTTTTTCATTTAGCATAATACTTTTGAGATTCATCCATGTTGTTATGTGTAGCAATAGTTTCTTTTTATTGATGAGTAGGTTTCAATTGTCTGGATATACTACTTTTTATTCCCATTCATTTACCAGGTAATGAACATTTGAATTGTTTCCAGTTTTTGGCAATTAGGAAAAAAAGTCATTATTAACGTTTATGTATTAGTCTTTGTATGGATGTAGGTTTTCATTTCTCTTCTATAAATACCAAAAGGTGGGATTGCTGAGTTGTAAGATTAATAAATGCTTAACTTTATAAGAAAGTTGTCAAAACTGTTTTTCAAAATGGTCATACCATTTTGCATTCCTATTCAGTGTTTGAAAGTTTGAGTTGCTCTACCTACTTGTTTTAGTCAGTCTTTTTAATTTTAGCTGTTCTAGCAGGTGCATAATATCTCATAGTGCTTTTAAATTTACATTGCCCTAATGACTAATTATGTTGAGTATCTTTTCATGTATTTATTGGCCTAACAGAAGTTCTCCATCTTTGTAGCATTGATACAATAATATTATCTAATCCATAGTTGGTACTCAAGTTTTGTCACTTGTCCCAATAATGTCCTTTTATAAGCGTTTCCTTTTCTAGATTTAATCCAGGATCACACTTGAGGTATAGTTGTCATGTTTTCTTGGTCTCTTTTCATCTGCAATAAAAATTTCAGTTTTCTTTGAACTGAGATTAAAAAAACTGTAGGACTATTTTGTAGAATGTCTCTCAATTTGAGAAATTACGTTATCTGATATTTCTTTATATGAGATTAAAGTCATGCCTTTTTGGGTATAATATCACAAAAATGCTGTTGTGTCCTTCTCCAAGACATTGTCCTTCTCTATCAAGAAGCTCACTATTTGAATATTGGTGATGAGTTTGTGCATTGCCCTAGAAATTTTTGCTAATCCCTATGTGAAGAATTTGTCAGTTTTCTTCTAGAGTTTTCATAGTTATGGCATTTGGTTTAGATTTATGATCTATTTCAAAATAATTTTTGACTGATTGAGATAGGGATTGAAGTTCATTTTTTTTTCCAGCTCTTTTCCCTGTTAATTTTCTTGTTTTTCTGTTTTCTATTTCTTTGATTCTGTGCTTTGTTAATCTAGTTTAGTTAAAATTTAATTTGTTCTTTTTCTAATTTAAGGAGAAAACTTAGATCAGTGATTTTAGACTTTTTTTCAAATAAGCATTTAAAACTATACATTTCCCTCTAAGTATTGCTCTAATGCATTCCATAACTTGATATTTTATATTTTATTACTACTTAGTACAAGACATTTTATAATTTCCTGTGTAATTTCTTTTTTGACCCATGGGTTATTTAGAAGTATTATTTAGAAATATTTGGGACTTTTATAGATATCTTTCTGCTATTGGTTTCTGATTTAATTTTGTGTATGGGATCAGCAAATTATTACACTATTTCAGAGTGTAATATTTTGAAATATATTGAGACTTATTTTATGACCTAGAGCTTGCAGTCAATCTTGGTGTTCCATGTATACTTGAAAATAATAAATATTCTGCCAATGTTGGGTATAGAATCCCTTAGATATCAGTCAAATCAAAGTAGTTATTGGTATAGTTCATGTCTTCTCTATCTTTACTGATTTTTATCTACTTGTTCTATCATTATGGAGAGAGGAATGTTGAACCTCTCCATCTATAATTATAGACTTATTTGTACCTCCTTTAAGTTCTATCAAGTTTTGCTTAATGTATTTCAAAGCTCTGTTTTTATTTATGAGTATGACTTCTTGATCTGTTGATCTTGTCATTATGAAGTGTTCCTTTTCATTTTTTGTAATACTGTTTTTCTTGAGGTCTATTTTGTTTGTAACATTCATGTTATCATTTTAACTTTCTTAAACTTACTGGTATATATTTTCCCCTGCTTTTCACTTTCAGCTTATCTGTATTTTTATATTTAAAGCAGATCTATTTTAAACAGTATTTTTGATGGTGTTGAATTTCAGTATTTTGCAATTTGTTTTCTATTTATCTACTTTTTATTTTCAAACCTTCTGTTCCTCCTTTCATTTTTTTTTTTTTTTTTTTTAGGGGGAGCGAGTTAATCGGAATTTTTTAACTGTTTCATTTAATTCTTCTACAGGCTTTTTGTCTATACCTTTTTTGCCTTATTTATTTTATTTAGTTTTTTTGATTGGCATTTGAAGCTAAAAGCTTTCATTTAAATTTTTTTTTAAATTTTAATGTTTTAAGTATATCGTACATTGGGTAGATATCCATATAGTTAGTAAAATGATCCCCCCACTTGCTCCCTCCCTCCCCTGACCCTCCAGCTAGACGATATGTTAATGCCAATTCCATTCCCTATGCCATGCTCCCCATCCCCATAACCATCTATCAGCTACTAATTTGTACTTCTTTAACCCTTCACTCCATCTCCCAGCCACCCAAACTCCCCTCCCTTCTGTCTGTCACCAAATTGTCCACTATATTTCTGAGTCTGTTTTGATTAGTTTGTCCTTTTTACTCCTTAAATTCTGCATATAAGTGAAATCATAATAGTGTTTATCTTTCTCTGTCTGACCTAAACACCTTCTAGGTTCATCAAAGCAATATCTTTTTTCATTGCCTTCCTTTTCATATGTAGGGGTCTTGTTTTCTTATCCTTTCAGCCACTCTATCTTTTTTTTAGAACACTTAATTCTTTTCCATTTAAGGTACTTATTGATAGGAATGTAGTTGTTACCATTCTTTATTCCTGTTTTTGATACATGTTTTTTCTTCTTAAAGAAGTCATTCCAACATTTCCTGTAATTCTGGCTTGGTGGTGATATTCCTTTAGTTTATTTTTGTCTGGGAAACTCTTTATCTGTTCTTCAACTCTAAATGATAGCTTTGCTGGATAAATTTATTCTTTGTTGTATATCCTGAGTCTTCACCCTGTCAAATAATTTTACCAAGCCCTTCTCTCCTACATAGTTTCTTTTGAGAAATCAGCTGCCAGTCATATGAGTATGTCCTTATAAGTTATTATTTCTTTTTTTCTTGCTGCTTTTAGTGTTCTTTCTTTGTATTTAAACTTTGGCATTTTAATTATTATGTGTCTCGGTGTGGGCCTCTTTGGATCCTTGATTTTTGGAATTCTCTGAGCTTCCTGAGGTTTTATGTCTATTTCCTTCACCAGGTTAGGGAAGTTTTCCATCATTATTTCTTCAAACAGCTGTTCATCACTTGATTTTCTTCAGTTACACTGATCAGACAAATATTTGGAGCCTTAATAGTGTCTCATATCGTCCTTAAATTATTTTTATAATCTTGTCATCTTTTTTCTTGCTATTCTGTCTGAGTGTCCTGATTGGCTTTCCTGTCCTCTAGATAGAGCATATGATCCTCTTCTTTATTCACTTTGTTTATTCTTTTGTTTATTCTATTTAATATACTTCTTATCCATTTCAGACTGGTTCCCTTTTTAAATTTTCATTTCCATTTTTATCTCTTTGTTGGAGTTCTCTACACTTCCCAAAAGTTCATTGAGCATCTTTTTAACTAGTGTTTTGAACTCTGCCTCTGTTAGATTACTTGACTCCATTATATCTGAATTTCTGTTCTGTTCTGTCTTATGGTTTCTGCTTCTTTGCCTTTCCATTTTGGCTGCCTTTCCATTTTGGCTGCCTTTCCGTGTCTGTTTCTATGTACTAAGCAAAGCTCCTAAGTCTCCTGGTCTTATTAGTGTGGATTTGTGAAGTAGGTGTCCAGTGGCACAGTCCTGAGAGGGATTCAGCTGCAGGCCAAATTTAGCCCAAGCCTCTACCCATTCAGGGCCACCTGTTAAGATTCAGCAAGCAATCCACAGATGCTGTGCTTATAGTTGCCTCAAAAGGCCACGCCAGAAACCGAGGCCAGCTGCCTCCACCAGTGTGAGTCTCAGCAAGGAGCACCTGACTCGCTGAGGATACACCTGGATGTTGCTTGTGTGGGGCCTGAGTTGGGGGAGGCGGGGTTTCAGGGAATCCTCTGGGCAGAGCTACCTTTGTTATCCAGTTTGATGATGTTACAGCTACGGTGGCACTGTGTCCAGCACACCGGTAGTGGGGAGGGCTCAATAGGGAACAGTGGATATTGCCGGTACTTCTATACCTAGCGAGTCTCATCTTGGCCCTCACTCTGACGGTGTCTCTCTCTAAGTCCCTGGTGCCTCCTGTGCGCAGCCTAATTGGCAGTGATCCTCAAAGCGAGCAGCTCTGTCACCGCGAAAATCGTTTTGCGGACTCAGTCCCTTTAAGAGACGTCTGCCTCTGCCGCAACCTCCTCTCACTCAGCCACTGGGGACAGGGCTGTCCCGTATTCTCTTGCCCCATCCTACCTTCTGCCATTGCATGGTGCTTTCTTGTAGTTCTTCCTAGTTGTATGGCTTGTACCTCTAGATCCCAGGCGATTTTTCCTTGCTGTTGCTCCTTGTTTCTGTCACAACTTTGATTTGTTTGCCACAGGGATTAAGAGAGCTTCTTTCATCTATGCCATTTTTTTTCTTTTTTTGCCTTATTTTTTAATATATGCATTGGGAATTAACTTAATACAGCCTGCCTAGAGTTTAGGTTTTACCATTTCACATATAATGTAGGAATCTTGCCACGATAGAATTCCATTTATCACTTCCTGGTCTTTATGCTATTACTGTCATATATACCACATCTGCGTATGTTTCAAAACCCATAGTTCAGTGTTAGGATAATTTTTGCTGGAAGCAGTCCTGTTGTTTAAATACAATAAAAGAAGAAAAAAGAATCTTTTCTATGATACCTGTATAGTTGCCATTTCTGATGTTTTCCATTTCTTCTTTTACATCCAGGTTTCCATCTGATGTTAGTTCCCTTCATCCTGAAGAAATTGCTTTAGCATTTCTTATAATGTAGGCTTGCTGGTGATGAATTCTCTTATTTTCATTTACCTGAAAATATATTTTTCACTGTGCTTTTTAACTTCAATTTTTGAAGGATTTTCTGCTAGCTATAGAATTCTAAGTTGACAAAAGGTTTTGTTTTCTGTCATCGCTTTAAAGATACCTTTCATTTCCTTCTGGCTCTATTGTGATGAAAATTCAACTCTCATTTGTATCATTCTCTTACAAGTAATGTATCCTTTTTTTTCTGGCTGCTTCTAACATTATTTCTTTATTTTTTATTTTCAGCCATCTTACTATGATATACCTAGTTATGGTTTTGTTATGGTTTTCTTTGTATTTATCCTGCTTTGAGGTTGCCTTGCTTCTTGAGTCCCTAAGTTACGTTTTTCATGATATTTGTGGAAATTTTAGCCATTATTCATTTTTTTTTTCTACATTCTCTTTTCTCTCCTCCTAGAGACTACACATATGTTGGTCTGTTTGACATTGTTCCACAGGTTACTGAAGCTCTATTCATATTTTTCTTTCAGTCTTTTTTTTCCTTCAGATTGATCCTTTCTATTGCTTTGTCATTCATGTTCACTGACTCTTCTTCCATCTCCAGTCAGCTGCTAAGTCTAGCTCGTGAATATTTTATTTCACATTTGTGCTTTTTGGTTCTAGAATATTCATTTTATAGTTTCTACAGATGTTCCTTGACTTACATTGAGGGTACATCTTGATAAACGTATCCTAAACTGAAAATGTTATAAGTCATAGTGCATTTAATACACCTAAACTACCAATAGCATAGCTTAGCCAAGCCTACCTTAAATGTGCTCAGAGCACAATATCCTAAAAACATCATCCACTAAAGAGTTTCAGTTGTTTACCCACATAATCACATGCTTGACTGGGAGCTGTGGCTTGCTGTCACTGCCCAGATCAGGGAAAGTATTGTACCATACATTGCTAGTCCGGGAAAAGATCAAAATTCTAGAATATGGTTTCTGTTGAATGTGTATTCCTTTTGCACCAATATAAAGTTGAGAAACTGTTAAGTTGAACCATCTTAAGCCGGGGACCATCCGTTTTGTCTTATGTTTTCCCTGCTTTGCCTGCTAACTCCAGCATCTGGACCTTAGATTGACTTATATTGACTTTCTTTTCTCTTGATTGAGTCACATTTTCCTATTTCTTCTCATGTTAATTTTTATTGTATTTTGTTGTATATTGTATTAATATTTTTGTATATTTATTGTATATTGGACATTTTGAAGAACATATTGCAAAGGCTCTGGATTCTGTCATCTTCCTGCTTTAGCAGGCTGTTAAACTTTCTTAGACTCACACTCTGCCTTTTAGTGGATAGTAACTGAAGTCTCGGCTCAGGCCTTTTAAGTCTTTCATCTGTTGCTTTTTTGCTGGGCTCTTTGGAGTCTCCTCAATGGATGTACATATCAAGAGTTAGCTAAGGATTTGGGTAGAGATGCACAGATTTTTGTGGTTCTCTGCTTTCTAGCATTTCCTCTCTCACTGTTCAGCCTCTCTGGTAGTCTCAAACTCTTGTCTTCTTATTTCTCAAACCAGTAAGTCTGCAGCTTTCTATTGATTTCCAGCTGTCCCTGTCAACCATGCAGACTGGAGAATGCCCTCTGGCAAAAAGCCATATACAGACAAATTTCATCTTGAATAATTTCATTCTTTTCTGGTTATCTCTAGGTACATAAACTTTCCCTAATATAGTGACATTAAACAAACAATTATTTTATTATTATTATTATTATTATTATTATTATTATTATTATTCTCATGGTTCTAGGGCTTGCCTAGACTGTTGGATGGTTCTTGCTTGGGTCTCCTACTTTTGTAATCAAATGGGGGGCTTTGGTCTTCTTGAAATCTTCACTCTCATAGGTCTGATGGTTGATCCTAGCTGTTGCTTGGGACTCAGTTGGTTTTCTTAAGATATCTGGGTTCCAAGAGCAGGAATCCTGGGAAGGAGAGCCAGATAGAAGCTTATACTGCCTTTTATCATCTAGCCTCAATAGCCATATAGCATCACTTCTGCCACATTTTGCTCATTGAGACAGTTACATAGGAGAGCTCAGAATCACACAGAAGGAATTAGACTCTACTTTTTGAGTGGGGAAGAATGTCAAAGAATTTTCAGACATGTTTGAAACTACTAAATCCTTCAAATTTTGTGTTCTCTCCAATTTCTGCCTGCTTTTGGTCATTCTCTAGTAGCTTTGAATAGTAATTTTTTATATAGAATTTATTATTATCTGGTAGTCTAATACAAACTACTCCATCATTACCAGAGGTAAAACTCCCTCTCTTCCATATCTTTCCTCCATAGCACTCACCACAGTTGATATTTAATATAATTTGCTTACTTATTTGATTTATTTTGTGTCTCCTCGTACTAAAATGCAAATTCAATTAAGTTAGAATTTTTTGTCTCTTTGGTAACCATTAGACATATAGTAGATGTTCAACAAATATTTATTGAATGAATTTTCAACTCCTCAAAACAGCTACTATTAAACAAAAACCTCTTGACAAAAGAGGAGCTACAAATTACTTTGCAACATAGTTGTACTGGTAGACTGGCATATCTGAGGTTTACTTCTCCTTGGCTTACAACAGGACATAGAGATTTTGACATTTCATTCTTATCATGACTATCATGTGTGTCAATTTAGCAGACTGGATGGCTGGTTACAGATCAAATAAAATAGATGGGAAAGTACTTTGTGAAATGTAAAGCACTATGAGATTATAAGGTATATTAGATAATTAATTATATGCAGTTACATCTGTTAGGCTGGCTTTATTAGATTTTATTTTGAAAGCATCTCTGTGAGTGTGTGTCTTTAAGGGATGAATATTTTGAATTCTCAAAACAATAATAAAAGTCATAGCAGTGTGTTTATAATAACATCCTTACTATGTTCTTATTAATGTTTTGTGTGATTTTTCTTTTTTAGGAACTTAAGAGATTTAAGAACTTTGTGAAATACTGTCCTCCTTTTGATATTGTTATTGATGGACTTAATGTTGCCAAAATGTTTCCTAAAGCTCGTGAGTCTCAAGTTGTAAGTACAAGTTTTATTTTGTTATTCCAAATCCCTAGAAATATTTATTGTACCTTTTGTGATCTTCCTTGGGTCTCATTGCTCCCCATTTTTTCTTCCTTTAAAAATAAAGCTTTTAAAGGTGCCATAGTGACCATCTAAGATTCATTGTTTTTCTCTGTGGCAAGTAAGTGGCTCTTACAGGATGGGCAAGAAGGAAAGATTAAAAAGTCCATGTAATAAATGACCAGTTCAGCCCATTTTATAACCTTTAGCAAACTTTCTCCTAGGTCTCTGCTCTCTCTTTGGGGTTACGCTGTCATTTCCCCATGGGTCACATTTCTCTATTTGAAAATTATCAACATACACTCTCATGAGATATTAATCATTTATTATTCACATTTTTTTTTCAAATATAGTATGTTTATAAATGAACCTAAGCAGTTTTTTTGGGGGGAGGGAGGAGATAAGGTAATCATTTGTTCTATCAATTCATAAATGTCATAGTAATTTCTAATAGGAATATCATGATTTTTTATAATAGCAGTGAGCTATTATAATCCCCATTTAACAGTTTAAATTAGAAAATTGAGGCTAATTTTGTACAGTAAATCTTTAGAAAGCAGTTGTAACCTCAAAATTAGATTGTAGAAACCTCCAGGGTTTCAGGCTTGTGGCTCTTATCTCTGACAATCGGTGGCCATTCATCTGTAGTTAAACTCTGTTATTTCTTTAAAATTGCTGCCAACTTAAAAGCTTTTCCTCAGAGATTCTACTAGTCTAATTTGGCCATTTATACTCAGAAAAGCTTACAAGTACTAACAAAGAACAAGGTTGATTTACAGAAATTTCTTTATATGCCTTATATGTTTGTACTTAAATTTTTATGGTCAAGTATGTACTCTTTAATCCTTTATTTAAAAAAGAAACACACACAAAAACAAGTTGAAATATTTTTGTCTCTTTTGTACTTGAAAAGGGGCCTTTGAGGCAATAATATTGACACAGGCAAAGCCAAAAAAGGAAGCCTGAAATTATCATTAATGCTTGGTAGAGCTCTGACTCAGAAAGACTCATTCTAAAAAATTCCCCATCTAATCTTTGAGAATTAGAAAGTATCATATTTGTTTACCTCTTGTTTGACTTCAGTTTTATACAAAGCACTAAAAATTAGCTTGCCAGAAATATATAGCCCGAATTGGGCTAACTTTTGTGGGGAAGGTAGTATGTTGAAGATTATGTAGCAGGAATATCTCTCATCATTATGGAAAAAAAATGGCACATTTTGAAAGATTCTAGCAAATAGAGAGGCAAAGAACAAAAGATTAACTGGGAAAATCTTAGACATCTGCCAGTACTTTTAGCTTTTATTCTTAAAAGAATTTAATATAAGCAATAGTTTATGTGACAAGTACATAATATTTATTGCCCAACTCTTCAGAGCACTGCTATCATGTGGCAGTGCACTTGCCTGATATTTAGGAAACCTCAACTCAGAGACTCAAAGATAACAACTGAATAAGGAGAGATGAAATAAACTTCCTTCTGAAGTTTTCTTCTCAAATCTGAAGCTAGAGATTTGTAAAAAGATAAATGAAGATATATCATATTTCCCATACACTCACCCTTAAAAAAATTTTCTTGGATAAATTTATCTCAGCACTTTTTGCGGCTTAGTTTCATTCTTTAATACTTTTTAGGTTGTCAGAAGTAGGTTCCTATTTTTTTGTTAGTCATTTAATAGCATTTAAGTTTAGCCAGACCCTTTGAATTCCCGTCCTGGTTCTGCTACTTCATAGCTTTCATAGTTTGAGAAAGTTACTTACTCTCTCTTGTGCCTTAGTTTTTTAGTCTTTAAAAAGAAGATAATAAAACCATATTATAAAGATGTTGTGAAGAGTAAATAAGTTAATATATGCAAGCACTTGGCCTATATAGAAAGTACTTAATGGGTGTAATTTTTATTGTGGTTACTATTTAAATGAACTTCCCAAATGGAACTACAATTCTTGCTTTCAAGAGACAATTATTTGGCAGTTTAAGATTTTTTCACTGTCATCTCACCCATGTCAGTGGAGTTAAGAGGAAATACAAAGCTCTGCCTTAGTATTAGACTCAATCTAGATCAGATACTCAATACTTGATTGAGAAGTGAAACCTGTACCATCAAAAACTTAAGAAAAAATTTAAATATGATAATTTTAAGAAATTTTATTTTCTTCTGATTGTAAAAGTAATGCATAATTACCAATTATAAAAGTATATAAGTAATTGTAGAAAATTTGGAAATTACAGAATAAAAATCATATATAATGTTATCATTTAGCAATAATCACTGTCAATATTTTTATTTCCTTGCAGTATTTTTCTGTTTCTTTAACTTGTAGAGCTCTATGTAAATAATTGTATACATTTTAATTTACAGTTGAAAACTATAAAAATGAAATTATAAAAGTAGTAGAAGAAAACATGTATTCCTTTTCTATTTGAGATGGGAAGGACCTTCGAAACATACATAAAATCCAAGACCCCTAACGGGAAGAATAGAGAAATTTCCTATACAGTAAAAAATACTATACACACTGCTAAAAGTAAAAAATTTATAACATGTAACAAAGGGCTAATTTCCTAACTGTACAAGTGTCATAAGCCTATAAGAAAAAGATAAACCATACAATAGAAACCTTATTTATACTCATAGATATACAAATTAAAATGTTTATCTTCCAGATTGGCAGAGATTTAAAAATTACCAGTATCTTATATTTTGAATGGTTTGGAGAGGTAGGGAGAAGGATATTAGACAATATTTTGGGTGGGTGATTTGGCAATAACTTTGCCTAAAATGTTGAAATTCTACTTATAGGGACTGATATATTCACACTAGTACATAAAATTATATATCCAAGTATGTTAGTTATATCATTGTTTATAAGCAGAAATGTCTAATCAACGTAAATATCTATCAATCCAGGACTTGATATTGAAATTTTTATTTTAATTGAATGAGGTAAATCAATGTTTGCTGATGCAGAACAATAGCCAAAATAAGTGTAAGAAGCAAGTTGAAGAACAGTAAGCTTAGTATGGTTCCACTTCTGTTAAAAACAAAACAAAGGATTACCGATATACAAATGTTTGTTAGATAAGTTTGTATATGCCTAGAAAATTTCTAGAAGTTACACACATGTAAAAACTGAACAGTAGTTAACTTTGGGAGTTGGGAATAGAATATAAAAGAATAAGAGGATTTCTATTTTTCATTTTATTTTTTAAAATTTTCTTTTGCAATGAGTATAACTATTACTTTAATATAAAAAATGAATCGAATTCAGGAAAAGAAAGGTAAAAAGGCATACTTGGTAAATATTCTGAAAAAACTATACAATACTCTGTATCTTATGGATGTACCACAATTTTAAAATCATTTTTCTTTTGGTGGACAAATTAGATTATTTCCTATTTTTCACTATGGTAGATAATGCCTAGAAGATTTCTGTGTACATTTCAGATGATTTCTTTAAAATAGTATCCCAGAAATAGAAATTCTTGAGTCACAGAGTATGACTATTTACCAAGGTCTCACTACATATTGCCAAATTGCTTTCCAAAGTGATTGGAGCCATTTATACTCCTACCAACAGTATATAAAAGTACCCAAATAAAACCCATTTCTTCAAGATTTGTTATTATATGATTGTTTCAATTATTTAGTCACATTTGTGCCATGAATCTGCTAAGTGAAAAGAACTGGACAGTTTTTGCCTTTCACTTTTTAGGTCATACATTTTTAAAAATTGTTAATAATCTAGAAATAGTCTAGATTAGTTAAATAGTCTAGAAAGGAAACATTCTTGACAGTCTTATTTATCTTCTTTGTCTCTCTTAATACAATTGCCTATAAGCAAGATTAGAAGTCTTAATTCTATGAATCTTGAGTTTTTTCATGTTTGTGTGAAGAAGTTTCCAGATTTTTTACTGTGGAATAATATGCAGATCATTTACGTTCTTCCCATCAACTCACTGCATAGTATGTCTTTTTGGTTCTTTTCCATTAATGGTTAATTATATATCCAACACTGTTCTCTGTAAGTTCATAAATGAGGAAAGACCATTTTTACATTCATTATTTAAGGAGTAGCACCATGATGACATGTCTTGATCTCAGAACCTATATCTTAAGAGTGATAGAGATTTAAGAGCTAAAAATTAAGTTCTGGTTGTAAATTTATTTTATTTTCTCAATTTTCATTTGTGTGTGTGTGTGTGTGTGTGTGTGTGTGTGTGTGTGTTTGTGTGTGTGTGTGTATATGTATATATATGAATATATTTTTTTTAATATTTTTTAAGCCAGAATATGTCTTACAGTTGACATCAGCAGAAACTTTTGCTGCCTGCTCAGCCAAAAGACCGACACAGGAGTTGTACTATTTAGAATAAGCATTTATTAGAGAGTTAACAAGTCCCAGAGACATAGGCAAGCTATCGCTCAAAGGCCTAGTTCCCTGAGTATCACAGACTAGTCATCATGGAAACTGAGGGAGTTGGTGGGTGGGTGCTACTGATTGGACAATTAGAGGGGAATGAAGTAATTGATCATTGTATCCTGCTCTGGAATCAGTCATGGCACCATCCCATCTGGTCCTGCGACCTGATTCCTTGGTTGGTGGGGTTGTAGTTCAGCCTCATTGAAGCTGAGGCTGAAACACATCTGAAGCCAAGATGTTATCCTTAGTCTAAAGTCTAACCAAAACCTATTGTCCTCGTGGTTATAGACCTGAGGCTCAGTTAACCTATGTCCTAAGTCTTAAGGATTAAAGGAGCAGGCGTACAGAGGATAAGGATGGGGAAAAAGGCAAGAGTCACAATGCCATTATCTGGGCAAAACCAGCTTGAATCAGAGTCAAAAAAACTATATTACATTAAGTTTGCATGCAGTTACAAGCTATAAGGTAAGAAGAGATGAGGCCAGCAACACTGTGAGGCCCATAGTACGTGGGGTCTTTGTATCAGGTCCTTTTTCAGTAGCATGAATCAGAACTTCACTCCTTTTTATTGCTGAATAATATTTCATTATGTGAATCTACCACATTTTATTTATCAATTCATTTGCGAACATTTTGACATTTTGATTATTTCTACTTTTTATCTATTAAGAATAATGCTGCTGTGAACTTTCCATGTACAAGTTTTTATATGGACATATTTTTGGTTCTCTTGGGTATATACTTAGGAGTGGAATTGCCAGGTCATATGGTAATTCTCTATTTAACCTTTTGAAGAACTGCCAAACTTCCAAAGCAGCTGTATCATTTTGCATTCCCATCAACAGTGTATAAGAGTTCTGATTTCTTCACATCCTTATCGACATTTGTTATTATCAGTCTTTTTTATTATAACCATCTTAGTGGGTATGAAGTGGACCTCATTGTGGTTTTGATTTGCATTTCCTAATGGCACAGGATGTTAGGCATCTTTTTGTGTGTTTATTGACTGTTTGTATAGCTTCTTTGGAGAAATGTCTATTGAAATCTTCTGCCCATTTTTAATAGGGTTATTTGACTTTTTATTGTTGAATTGTAATGTTTTATATATTTGGAATATCAAACCTTTATCATATATATGATTTGCAAATATTTTCTTCTGTTTCAATTCTCTTTTCAGTTTCTCAATAGTATAGTTTGAAGCACAAAAGTTTTTTATTTCAATGAAGTCCAGTTTATTTTTTGTTGTCGTTTTGCCTGTCATTGTTGGTTCATATCTAAAAAATCATTGTATAATCCAGAGTCACAGAGATTTATGCCTCTGTTCTCTTTTAAAAGTTTTGGTTTTTGCATATGTAGTGTCTGCATTTTTAGAGAAACAATCTTGGGTAGATAATAAGCCAACATAATTTAGAGTATAGTTATATTCAGATAGGACTAGCCTTGGTCCTTTCTAATTCATTTGTTTAGCTTTCTATAAATTTGGGCAAAATAAGATTTGCTATTTACCTTGTATATGTTTTTCAAGTGTAAAGTGTATCCTACTTTAAAAATATTTATTTGGTTTCAAATTTCCAGAAAAAGAAAGGTTCTGATTATAGTTTTATTTTTAAAAAGAGGAAAGGGTTCTGAGTGATGGGCAGATTAATTATGTAGCCTCCATTTTGAGAAGGACAGAGCATTTTAGCAGGGAATTACAATGTAGATTCAGTTACTATTTATTGAGCACTTGTTTCATTCCAGAAACAGTCTCAATATGTGAGGATATGACACTCAGTCAATCATGGCAATGCTAGGAACATGATTAGGCTAATGGTTACATTATCTAAATTTGAAATTCATACTATATTGTACATTCTGTTGGCTATTAACAATGATTCTTGTGTTTGTGTACGACCCTTTTCTTAAAGATGGTATTTAGAATGTTAGAATGGAGTGTAATATTTACTCAAAAATATATGAATAATAATTTTTCAAAAAATAACTATTGCAGAAACAGTCTTGTAATATCAAGTCTCAAAAATATGTTGTAATTTGGGAGAAACAATGACTAAATTAAATTGCGTTAGGTATGAATCCTTGTATGTAATTAGTACCACTAGCTACCCCATTGCTTAAGCCAAAAACCAAAGATTCTAGCCTCAGTTACTCCTTTTCACTAGTCCCACATCCAGTTGACTGACAAGTTTTATTGATCATAAGCTCCGAATGTATCCTGTAATCTAATGTATTTCTTTCATCTCCAGTAATGTCATCTTTCACCTAAACTCCAAGTGGTCTTACTTTTTCACCTCTTAGAAATAACATCTGCTTTACAGGGTTAACTCTGACTTCTTGAGTTTTACTCTTATTTCCCTTGGTAGCTATGAGGCCTAGACTAAGTTACTTAACTTCCTGGTGCGTTATATGAAAATAAACGAGCTAATCCTTGAAAAGCACTTAACTGCAGTGCTTGGCACATATCCCAATAAATTTAAAAAGGAAAAAAACCCCAGCAACCTTGTGAATGCATTTAGTTGTTCATTGTCCTAACTTTGTAGAAACAAAAGCATGCTAGTTTCTTTTTTCTTTTTCTTTTTTTTCTTAGCACGGTAGTTGCTATGATGTGTTCAGTCTCCTAATTTAAATAACTGACAATCTACTCTTTTAGTTTTTTTTTCAGTTCTGAGTCTTCATTCTTTTTGAACTGATTCTTAGAATCTAAACTTGAGTCTTTAAATGTAAAGCCCAACTTCCCTGTAGAGTATCTAAATAAGAGATATGTCCACAATGTAGAGAAAGTAAAGACTGATTATATTAGTCAAGATAGGCTAGGTTATGCTGCAGTAGTAAACCCCAAATTTTAATGACTTAAAACAAATTATTTCTTGTTCATACTATATATCCATTATTGGCCATCTGTGTCATCATCATCCTCATTCTAGGACCCAGAATAACTTTCTGAAATATTGTCAGTCACTGTGACAAAGGGAAAAGGGAAAGTGGTGAAGCACACACTGACACATCAAGCTTCTGCTGAGAGAGGATACGGGTCACATCTGCTGATCTTTAATTAGCAGCTAACGCAAATTACAAAGCTATACCTGAGCTTAATAGAGTAGGGAAGGCAATTCTACAATATCTCTGAAAGGAGAATGAGAATTTATATTTTTGAATAGCTCTAATGACTAATACACTGAATTTGGTGATATCTTGCTTGTTACATTGGTCACGTCTACCCCAGGAACTAGAAGTGAGTTTCAACATGGCAATGCAAACTGTCTTTGCCTGGGTTCTTTTTTTCAATATCAGATCCCTTTACTGTAGTCTTATATGGAAAGAATTTATGCTTTTGTTGATCATTTTTCCCAGAATGATCAGGTAGGAATTCTAAAGTCTTTACACATACACTGACTCATACTTTACACATACTTGCACAACTCAATTCATTTTAAGATGGAATTTTCTTTTTGAGCCACCATGTCTTCATTAGTAATTGAAAATTTAAGATTGCAGGATGGGGACAACATACTAACCTTCCATTAAGAAAACAAAAGGATATAACATGGAAAGCTTTTTCTCCTGCATTTTTTCTCTCATTACCTCCCTTTTCCTTTCCCCCCACCTCAGCCTCCTCCCCCTGCCCAAACACTCAACACCTATCCATGATTTGGTCCTAATGTTTCTGTTTCTTCTCTTTTTGCACCTTGCATTTTGGATTGTCAGTGGTTCATAAGCTTCCCTCGTAGAGTATGTATAGGGAAAAAAGTACATCATTTTAGTTAATCTTGCTACATGTTCAAAACTCTGCTCCCTATTTTTGTAGATAACTGAGAATTGGTTAAAATGGCTTCACAGAATGAAAACTTATAATGTAATTTAAAAGAATTACAGCCAGACATCAGCACTGAATGCTTTCATTCTTACAGCATGTTTGGGCCATTGAATTGAAAGTGGTTTGGTGGAAACACTGCAGAATTTGTTTTGATTACCATCTTTTTAGTTGGTCTTACTACAGTGAGAAGAAAATGGAGGAAAGGGTATTAGCCATTAAAGGTCATTTGGCAGTAGCATTTACTTGGCAGTGAGTTTTCTTCCTGGCACCCGTTATTTTATTTCTTTCTGTTGATTTACATAACCTTGTGTAAATGTTCCAGTACCATAAAGAACTTAAGGGTACAATAAACTATGTTCAGTGTTTTTGTGTGTATAATCCTGAGCATATTTTCTTGCCCAAACTTGTAGAAATGTTGTGAAGTTTGACACTAACTGTGCTTGAAATTATATTTCAGTTATGTTAAAGTAGCAAGGAAACTCAAAAATATCTTACTATATTTGCAATGGCAAATATTAGATTAACTATTGAAGTGGAATTTTTATTATACTTCCTTATCTTTTAAATATTCTTCTACATATGATTGTTCTTCCTGCTGTTACCAAACTCAAGGGATTCTTTTGCCTGCACAGTCAAAGCTGAAAAAGACTCTGACAGGGATTTGCAGCAAAGGAAGAAGAGGTTTATTTAAGGAAATGGCCCAGGCCTGGAGACAGAGGTAAACTAGTGCTCAAAGACTTGGCTTCCCTGATGGCTTCCAGGGGAAAGGTTATATCAGGGAAAACTCATTAGTTGTGGGAGCTAAGAGAGTTGGGGTTGGAGTAGGAGGTAGTTGATCATTGATTGCATCAGGTCCTGATGTCAATCATGGCCTTGTTTTCTCTTGTTTCAAGGGAATACCAGTAGTGTCTTCTTCCACCTTCTTAGGTGTGGAACTGCAAGATGTTATCTTTAGTTTGACTGATACTGTTTCTGTGGTCAACAGACCTGAGGCTTTGTTCCTAAGACTATTTGTTGCTGACCTAAGGGCTTAATGATTAAAGGAGTAGTCATGCGTTATGCAGAAGGATAAAGAAAGAAAAGAAGCAAGTGAGCCCAAGACCAGTTTGAATTAAGGAGAAAGAGAAGAGAAAAAGTCATTTTAAACAAGTGAAGATTTGCACAGTTACAGTGCTTGAGGAGTGTTTCTTAAGGACTGGCTTTAGAGGTCTTCTTCATGGGGTCTCAAAACTTGGCTGTCATGCTGCTAGATTGCCTTCAAAGAACATACTGCCCCATGTCTGTTCTGAGAACGTTTGACTAATTTTTTTCTATATCGAAACCTAGAATAGAAAACTTGTCATTTTTCCCAGTTAATTTTCATAAGTTTTGTTGATTATTAATGATTGGAAATGACAAATGATCGGATATTACTTCTAAACATTTTCTTAATTTTAAAACACTGGTTAACAATAGTTTCTTTACTATGAAATTTAAAAAGTGATTCTCTGTTTTTTTAAGACTAGGAGATACAGAAAAATTATTAATCCAGTTATTTCTGGGTTAAACTCTAATCCAGGAAGGGACTTCATTTTTTATACAATTATACATTTTTCATAATTGTATAAAGTATTTATTACATTTATTTTTTATAAACTTTATATTTTAAAAAATAAGAAACTTTAAAATAAATCTTTGCTATATAAGCTTAACCACTAATGCTTCTGCTCAGCTGTAGAATATTGATTCTCAAACTTCAGTGTTTATCAGAATCACCTGGAAGGCTTGCTAAAACAAGATTGCGGGCTCACACCCAGAGTTCCTGATTCAGAATGTATGGGGTGGGGCTGAGAATTTATATTTCCAAAAAGTTCCTAGTTAATGCTAATGCTGCTGGTTTGGGGACTATATTTTCAGAACCATTATTATGTAAAAACAGTTTCTCAGAAGTACATTTATACTGCTTTACAAAACAAGCAATTATAAAAGTCAGATACCCAAAATCATTAGAAGTCTTAATGATTCTTAGATTTGGAATCTGTTTGTTAAACTAAATATATGAAACTCATTTCAAGGTACTGAAACTTGGTCCTAAGAATAATATACTTCTTCCACTTTCAGAATAGAAGTTTGCCGTGTTTCCATAACCAACAGTTACGTTATCAAGTAATTATATTAGCATTATGGTGATTTAAGTTACCTAGAGTATGACTTGAAAAAAAAATGTTAACTATCCCAAGGGAGAATATGCTAATTGGGGAAACCTGAGACTGAAAGTAATTGTATTCATTATCAAACCAATAGAATTCCATGTTTCTCTCCAGGACATCTAAAATATGTCTCTGTTAGTATGTATTCATAAGCCTAAGGTTAAAAACAAAATCATTGGAAACCATTCATTGGGATTGTGAGTCTTAAGGCAGCCAGTCTGGTAGCAGCTTTTAAGTCCTATTTTATTAGGGTTTGAGAAGGGCTGATAAGAGTTTTATAATCTATAAACTTGTTATCAGGGGTTGGGGGGAGGTAGGCCTAATCTTGACATTTTATTTTTAAGAGTTACATCTGGCTCATCTTGGTGCTCTGAGTTAAATGGGGAAAATAAATAGGCATTAATGGATGCCAATCCAAGATTCATGGAAGAAAACAAAACATGGTTGGGTTTTTTTCCCTTGCTATTCATCTTTCATGACATATGATAATTCAGGGAAGTCACATTGTCCTAGGTCAAGTAATACCAGACTGACTAGGTAATTCCATTCATGTGCCATTCTACCCACTCTACCAGTTTGACACGTTGTAGGAATTGTTTTGTCATGTGACCACTGGACTAGTCTGTACTAAAATTATTCTTACCAACTGCTAATGAAGTGAATGATGATCAAAGTTCAGATAGGTGGGTTTTTAGTGATGTGATCAAGGGATTAAGTAGAAAGATGAATGGAGCCAGGCAAAAGTTTCCATAGTTTAGCCTTGTGTCTCTCTCTTTCCAAATATCCCAAAAGGGTATACTTTGCACAGTGTTTAAACAAAATTTCCCCAATTGCATTAGTTAAGTAATCTGATATCTTAGAACAGGATTGTTAGAAACACAGCGTTGCCAAGCTCTCATATTTGTTTTCTCTCTGGCAAAATCTTAATGGCAAGTTGATTCTCCTCTTGATGTGTCACTGATAATGTTTATATGATAACTATTTGGGGCATAGAGAGATTGTCTTTGTGAATCATTATTGTGTGTACCTTGCTTCTATGACAGTATTTTAAAACATGCTTCTCAGGAATGTGATAGGTAGAGGCTAACTTATGAAAATATAATATACATTTAAAATTATTTAATTAAAATAACAAAAAATATTTAAGTTCGTAAGGTAAGCAGCAATTCTAGAGTGAGTAGTAAACTCACATAAATATGTTTTTGAAGCTATATATAAATTATTCTTACCTAGTTTTATTTAAAAATTATACTTTATTATTTTGTACTAATGAATTTTAAGATAAGAATTTTTTCTGTTAAAATAGTTTCTATTTCAGACTTTTCACTCTTGAAAAGGCTGATTTTTCTTCCAGTCAAATACAATTAATATCAGTTGATTAAGATCAATTCAAATCTTGGGTTTTATTCTAGCGTTTCATCTACACATGGTTTTTACTAGATGAAGAAGGGTAATAATATTCACCCACCTCCAAAGTGGATATTGTTTATTTATGGATTATTTCTGCTCCA
This sequence comes from Macroglossus sobrinus, assembly GCA_004027375.1. Taxonomy (NCBI): domain Eukaryota; kingdom Metazoa; phylum Chordata; class Mammalia; order Chiroptera; family Pteropodidae; genus Macroglossus; species Macroglossus sobrinus. The sequence goes on from PVKZ01000207.1 coordinate 328,162, forward strand.
CGTTGTTATATAAGAGATGTAAGATGGTTATAATAATGTACACAATGCAGAAAATAAAAAACGTAAACTAAGTTAGAATAAAATAAAATTAAAATAAGAAAAGAACACAAAGGAAAAATAAGAGGTTTACGTTTGGTGCGCACAATTCATACCATGGAATACTCTATTAATTCTGTCAACTTGAAGATGAAAACATACAGTGAAGAACAGGGGTTCATCCTTCTATCTCCTTCACATCATTCAAAAGTATTTCCATTATAAACATTTCTGTTTATCTAAAGAGATTCTCAAAAGTTCAAGATGGAGGCGGAAAGAGTGAAGGGATAGCAGAAAGTGTAAAAATTGAAGATGCCCAGTTCTGGCATACCTTCTGAAGAAGTTATTTCCACTATAAGACTGATTGATTTATAGGAATCACATAATTCATAAGATCAAATAGAAACAAATTGTTCAGGCAAGTACTATTAGTCCTAGTATTTAAACCAGAGATTTCTCCTGTGTGTCCTCATGTTGCAGGCAATGTGGGCACTCTGAGTACTATTCACAACATCCTTATTATGTACCAGGCAAATAGATTGTGTAAGCATCAACAGTAAAGGAGTCAGAAGAACAGTGTATGAACTTGAGCGAGGTCTCTGCTGGTACTGTACAGGCCTCTGTAACTCAGTATCACTAATGCTATATCAAGTTGGCCAGAAGCCTTAGGAGCAGGACTTATGCTTCTGACCTCTTTGGAAATGTGTAAGTTAATTTTTTACTCCAGACCCACAGTAATCCATAGCAGCACTAGACCTTGTTTTTAAAATTTATGATTATAATTTAATTGCAGTTCTTCAAAACCTGGTCAGCAAGTTTATAAACCTAATATATCTCCTGTGCCGTAAGCACGCTAAGATTTGAAGAGTTACTCAGGTAGGTTTGAGTATCGATATTGCCTGGGGTGTTTGTCAAGTAATTATAAACAGCACCATTTCTTTAATGTTAACTCAGCTGGCATCATTTAATTTAATCAACAGACCATTTTTTTCTCACTCAATATTATCTAAACCATAAATGCATAGAAATTGTTTATATATATATATAAAATTATAGAAATAATCTAAATCAAAACTTTCTAATTACAATAAATCTTCCTATCCACAAAAAGATCTACTTATATTGTGTTATTAATGGCAGGAAAACCTCTTGAAAAATTCCTCATTTCCATCATCCAGTTCCTACTTAGTCTCATCCTCTCTAAATCTCTGCATTTCTGTGCTGTATTCTGGGTGAATCTCTCAGTACCAGCTTCTAATTCATAAATTATCTTTTATTGTGGACAGTGTGGAGTTTATCATGTCTATTGACTTCATTATTCAGTTACTATATTTCATTCAAGATTTCTGATTCTTTTAAACATCTAATTGTTCCTGTTTCATTTCTCCTGTTTTTGTTTCACATTTTCTTGCTCATCTTAAATGGAATATATTTTTTTTGTATCTGAGCATATTAAACATACCTTAAAATATTTGAAATTTTTATATAATTAATTTCATCCATAAATTTAATTGTTGATTTTATTGTCTTTAGTAGCATTAAATTGCTTCACATTTTAGAATTTCAAGTTAAAATTCTTGTTTTTGGGATTACTTGCCTTTCTAATTCCTGAGTCCTGTATTGAGATTGGGAATATCACAGATCCAGTCACTTATTGAATTGCCTGTATCTTCATTCCTGGAGCTTACAGCTAGTTATTTCTACTATAACTTAAAATGGTAGTTAAAAGGGTTTTTTCCTTACCCTAGCCTCCTTTGCCACTTGGAGGAGCCTCGCCCTTGTCCCGACTGTAGGCAATAAATCTGGCTCTGCCCTCATCTCACATGGCACACTCTTAGTCCCTACTGCCCCATAGGAGTTGAATTCACTGCCTGTTCTGGACTCAGAACTAAGCAGACTGTTGTTTCAGCCCTACTCAACATTTTTTGTTTCTAATGTTATGTTTTGTTTTTTTTAGCTTGCTAACATCATTTTGGTTTTCTGTTTATTTCTCCTATCATTGATATGTGTTTGATGCAAAGGTGGTACATTAGTATATGAATTTATGGAACCATCTTAATTGGATATTACTGATCCACTTTCCAAACTGCAGCCAGTATTATACTTTCAAAATGAAAATCTAATTATGTCAATATCCTGCCTCCTATCACTCTTAGGATAAAGACACAAGTCCTTGGTAGTTAAGTTACTCCAAACCATGACTACAACCAACCCTTTCAATCTTATCTCCCGTTACTAACCCAGTAAGCTGTGCTCTAGCTACTAGTGGTCTACTTACCATTCTTCAAGTATGCCTTCATTTTCTGCCTCCAGATGTCCATGGCTCAAACCATTGCCTCTGCTTAGAATATCCCCCCCCACTAACTGCCGGATAAATTCATCTCAAATGCCACTTTGTTCATAAAGCCTTTGCCTAATCTTATCTGCACCACTTACCATGTTAATGTTTCCTTCCTTATTCGTTTATGTCTTATCACATTTAAGTTGTACGTTTCTTGAGGGCAAAGGCCATATGGCCATTTTGTTATTGTGTTGAGGCAAAATATACATATATGTGTGTGTGTGTGAGAGAGAGAGAGAGAGAGAGAGTGAGAGAGAGACAGAGAGTGTGTGTGTGTTTGTGTGTGTGTGTGTGTGTGTGTGTGTGTGCGCGTGCCTTGAAAATCAAGCAAGAACACCCTAAGGTTTTTTTATTGAACTGGTTCATTAAATTCTGGACCCCTAAATATGTATACCTATGTAGGTATCTTAAGCTTTGTATTTTACAAATGGTATCTGTTATTTCCTTTAATCTGGAAACCACAAAAAAACCTCCTACAGAGAAACAGTGTATAGTTTTAGGTAACATTCTGCTTACTTACCTTTCTCTTTTTAAATTTTTTTTTAAATTAAAAAAAATTTTTTTTCCACTTGAAGTCTTTGTTAAAGATGATACTCATGCATATGTCGTGTTACTGGGAAGTAATGTTGGGAGAAGGTTTGTGAAAGAAATTAAAAAAAAATTTTTTTTCTACTGAAAAAGAAATGGGTCAATGAGACCACAAGATCTACGTTTAATTTTGTGTGCTCAAATTGAAGGCATATAGCAAGACACCTGCCTCCCTACTCACAAAGTTACCTCTTAAGAATGCTGTTAAGTTTCTTTAATGAATCACATTCTAATTGCTTTATGACTTTTATGTATTTTTGAGAGCTATTGCTGTGATCCAAAGATACCAAATGCATTTAGTCTGTTTTCACTGACCCCAACTGTGTTGATCAGAATGTTCTAATCATTTTATTCCTTAAATATTTTTTGAGTGCCTTCTCATTTTATGGCCTTGTGCTGACTATAGCAAAAATACAAAGGTGAAAAAAACATAGTCTCTACCATAAATGATTTTATAATCTCTTAAGGGAAATAAGAAAAAAGATAAATGTCTGTGATAGAAGACAGAATATGATCATTATGTTAATTGTACCAGTAACTCTGCACAGGAACTACAAGTAACATTTCTTGGATTTCTTAGATTTTCTTATAGTTCAAGTTAGTCTTTCTATCTAGTTGCTCAGAAATAGAACATGTTTATGGTATTTCCAGTTAATTTATTCAGAATGACCCCCTGCATATTTTGTTCTTAGTTTTAGCTAACATTTATTAAGAATTTCACATGTGCCAGTAACTGTTCTGAGTACCTTACATACATTATCATTTAATCCTCACATTAGTCTAATAAGGCATTATTTTCATTTTTCAGGTGCAGAAATTGAAGGTTAGAGAAGTCAAGAAATTTTCCCATGATAAATTTCCAGCTAGTAACTGTCAGAAATGAGATTCAAACCCAGGCTTTCTGACACCAGAGCCTTAGCTCCATGATACTGTATTATAGTCTCTCTCTCTAGATCTTGCCAGTTACACATATATATGCTTTATTAACAGAGAAATGCAGCCTCAGAAGTGAAAAGAAAGCCATTAACAATATTTGTTAATTTATTTTAATTAATTTAATTTAACATTTTAATTTGTTTTCATTGATATGCTCTTGAAATAGATAGTATTCAATCTACCATACAGTTCAAGCTTAATTATCAGCATAGTTTTGTGCCTTTGTACATGCAGCTTCTTTAGTGTGGCTAATTTCTTCTTACCCTTCAGGACTCAGCTTGGGAATCCTCTCCAGGAAATTTTTTCTAACCCCCTGCCCCATACTTTCCTCCCCCTACTTTCCCAACAGGCCCTCTTCTGTTTGAGCACTTGGCTTCCTCCTGGTGCTCTCTGAGCAGCCTACCCTCATCTCTGTCATAGCACCAATCACATGATTGCACTTGATTGCAGATACTGTTCTTCATTTTAGAAATCTCAATGCCCAGTAGTGTCTGGCTTATACAAAAAATGCTACATGAATGTTTGGCTCAAAATGTATTTTTAGACTTTAGGAATGTTTGGTGACTCTCTTTAGTCTGTGTTTTTTGCTCTGGAAGCTACCACCCACAGCTGTGACAGTGGTGCTTATGATGGACAGTATACTTTTTGAGTCTAATCTTTCTGGTGAATAGGGAGTGTTTTTCATATTCCTGAAACCTTGAGGTCGTCAGATGAGAGAGGATTGAGGGAATGTTGTAGTAAATTCTCTGACAGGGTAGAGGACATTGGTGTTATGCTTCCTTCTATGCCCAGTGAGAAAGGAGCCAAGGTTTATAGGTAAGAGAGTTAGCGCCACCAACATGAAACCTCGGAGTCTATCAGTGGCTCACTGTTTACTGGTTGAGACCTCTGATTTAAGTACTAGCCAGGTCTATACTGCTCAGTCCCATAGCTGTTTTATAAAACTTTATATTTCCACCAACCAGCATCACATTTAAACTTATAATTCAGGGTGATAAGGCATTCCTCAGTGTTCACCCCTAACCTGAAACCAATCTCTTCTTCTCCATTATAAGTCTAAGACTAGCAACATCATCATATATCAGACAGGAGAACTGCATACCGCCACTGTTTATTGATGAGATGAACTGAATTAGGACAGTGAGCTTCTGTGGGCTTCAGTCATCTCCTTTCTAAAGTGGAAGTTCTAAGTTTTTATGTTCCTAAGACCATGGAAATGAACTGGATTATTTATCAAGGTTCATTTCGTTTCCATTTTAAGGTGAATAGTATATGAATTTATGAATTATTTATCCGTGTTCTAGTGCTCACTGAGAAGATTAATTAGAAGTTTTCTCTTCTGTTGAGATTATACATTTGCCATGTTTGTCATTTAGCAATATTGAAATTCTAACACATGATCTTATTACATTCAGTGTATTGATTTTTAAGTGCTAAAATTTCATGGTAATAGGATTATTATTACTATCACATGGAGGCCTCTGTTTTTAAATTTTTCTTCTCAAGGTAGTTGTGTTTCATTTATTTTTTTCTTTAGGGATAAGAGCCTAAAATGCTAAACAAATATATATACTGGCAGGCCATTTACCTAAGAACATCAGAACCTTTTTGGCATGTACATCCATTTATATCAACACAAGATAAATGCTGAAATGTTTTTGCCTAGGCCTTTTAAGTCTTCACTCTCGAAAGAAAGTTCTTGAATATAAAATAAAAGACCTTATAATTCTGCCTTATTAAAAGCCTTACTTACTGAAGGCAGAAATCAGACAAAAATTAAGAACTGTAGTAATTGGGAAAAAAGTATTCTCTTCTGTATTACTACAGATACTTTAATAGTTCATCATCCTGTTCTCCATCAGCAAAGAAAATGCAAAGTATACAACATTTGAACAGTGAGAATATCTGTAACAGGCCTCCTAACCCACATTTCAATTCTTAGTCTACTATTCCATGTTTCCCTTTTTTTCAACATTTTATTATGAAAAATTTCAAAAATACAGCAAAGTTTAAACAATTTTACAGTGAACATATATATAGACATGTCCTTGATTTCACCATTAACATTTTATTATACAGTACTTGCTTTATCAGGCATCTGTTTTTCTATTTTTTCTTCATTAATTCGTGTGAGTTTTTTTTCTTTATGCATTTCAGAGTAGATAGAAGGTATCTGTATTCATGCCTATTTTCTTTTGATCAGTGTTTATATTCTTTGCCAAACTGACTGAACTCAAGTGTACAGGCACAGCCACTTCTGACTGACTCACAGAGGGCTTAACCCATATCACCAACCCTATTATTACAGTGTTATCAGCCTCTATGAAGTGGTTTTCACAGAGTAGACCAGTGACATTCTGAGACAGCACTGTCCAATAGAAATAGAATATCCAATAGAATAGAATTAAACAGAATGATTATACTTCTCATCTCCTAATGCTTCTTTTTAAAAGAAGGATGTATTGTTAATAAACAAGTACAGAAGTTGTGAGGTTTTATAAATTTCTTGTTTTGATTTATATCAAGCAATAGGCAAGAATGGATATGTCTTTCTAAAATAATACTTTTAAATGGCTGGGTGCCTAGAGTGCCTTTTTGAGTATAGGCCTTCATACTTAATAAAGATTGGAAGAGTAGTATTTTTTAAACCCTTAAACTATTTATTGAATAAAGAATAGGAAGATCAGAAAAAATAAGCTCTAGTTACGATCTTCTGTGGAGTCCATTCCCAGCTCCACTGCTACCCCCTTATGATCTTGAGTGGTCTCATCTTTTTGAACCCCAATTTCTATATTTATAAAATGAGACTAGGCTTCATAACCTTTAAAGACTCAACTCTAAAAATATAGTGATTCTAACAGATTCCCTTTGAAAAACAATGCATTTCTACCAAAAGAGGGTGCTGTGGTATTTGAATGCTTTACCATTTTCTTGAAAAAAGAAAAAAAAAACTGAATAGAGGTGGAATCTCAGTTTAATTTTGTGTCTCAGACTCCCAACCCTTGAGAAGTAATGCCTGATTCTTTAAATTTATTTAGATAAGTGACACAAACCAATTTTTGATGTTATTGATACTTTTTAGAGCTTTTTAAAAATACATGTTTTTTAGAAAATCTGGCAAATAAGAACATTTCGAAGAAAAAATGTATACATGATCTCATCACTCGGTATTAACAGTATTTTCTTTGTATGCATTCTTTATTAAGTAAAATGTATTGGCTTTTATTATATTTATTGCAAATACTTTCCCAATTTGCCATTTAATGTTGTTTATGATCTTTTCTACAAAGACATTTTGAGGTTTTTAAGGAGCCAAATATTGTTTTTCTTTGCTTTTTTGTTTAGAAAATCCTACCCCTTCCTAAATTCATTCTTCTTAGGATATCAACAAAACATGGCCACTTCAGTCCAAACAAACTTAATTTAGAGGTAGCTTACTACATTTTTAAAAACTTGTTTATTTTAAAAAAATATATAACAACTGTTGCATTAGTCATAAAACAACAAATTTTTAAATATTTTATAACATTTACATAACAGACATTCTATCTATCTTAATCTCTTGGTTTTTTGGGGATTTTTTTTCACAAAGTTCGACAAAATACCTTGCTATAATTTGCTAAATTTACTTATTATTAAAAGACCTTTCTATTCACTTGCATGTCATTGGGTGTTAAGTGGAATTGTATGACTTCAGGTTCCTTACACTGAGCCTCCTATAGGAAAAGTAGTCTTGGTTCCTCTGTTTCTACTTTTTTAATTCTGAGAAAGATTTTCATTTCACTCTACTTCCCTGTGTTCTCTTCTTACTTTCCATATGTCAGAAACTGTAAAAGAAGAAGTAGGTTTTTTTTTCTTTTTTCTTTTCTCTTTGTTTTTCTTTTTAATATTTCTCATTCTGATTATCCAGCTTGGAGCTACAGAGTTTCTTTTCTTTGCTGAATTCCCATCCCCTACTCTTTTCATCTTCTTTTTTCTGACTCACTCTCTGAAGTATAACTTTCCTGGCTCTGCTGTAATGAGGTAGACAAAATAGAACAGCCCAAGAGTTTTTAGCCTTGGAACTACTAACATTTTAGGCTAGATAATTCTTTATTGTGGGTCATATTGTTCATTGCAAGATGTTCAGCTTCTGATTGGCCTCTTCCCAACAAGATGCCAGTAGCACTTTCTCCCCAACCAGTTGTGAAAACCAAAATTGTCTGTAGACATTTTCAGATGTCATGGGGCAAAATCACCACCGCGCGCTCCCCACCCCAGTTAAGAACCCTGGAAATGACAGATAAACCAACTATTCTAGTTCCAAGATGCAAATTTCTATCCCAATCCTGTTTCTTAACTACCTTTGTTTTCTCTACTCTCCACCTTAGAACTAACTAAAATTCTTTTTTCTATCTACTATATCTATAGCTTGATGCCATTTGAGAAGCATCCTTCATATTCTTCATAGCATACATTTTGGCATGTGCTCTAAGCACGAGCCATCATTTATTAATTGAGTGACTTGATATCTTTCTAATTACTGCATCTCTAAAAGGAGGATAAATACATACCACTGAATTTTAGTGAGAATTAAATAAAAGAATCCTTTTTAAATGTTGACCACATGGTAAATACTTGATTAATAGTTGATGTTATATCAGCGGTCCCTGATCTTTTGGGTACCAGGAACCAGTGCTCCTATGAGAATCTAATGCTTAGTGATCTGAAGTGGAGCTGAGGTGATGATGCTATCACTAAGGAGCAGCTGCAAATACAGATGAAGCTTCACCTGCTCACTCACCGCTCACCTCCTGCTGTGCAGCCTGGTTCCTGACAGGCCATGGACAGGTACCAGGCCACGGCCCGAGGGTTAGGGACCCCTGTGTTATATCATCACTATCATTCCATTGCTCATCTCTTTGATTGAGCTGACTCAGAAATATGAGCAGAGGCACATCTAAAAATTTTCCCAGATTCTTCCACTCTACTTTGATTTCAAACTGAAGTTAGTCTTACCCTCCTTGAAATTCCTATATTTTGTCTCTACTTTTCTTAAAGCACCTGCCACTCTTTACTTATGCTATAGTTATTCAAGTATATGTCTTTTCTTCCACACTTATCACTTTACTCCTTATATTTCTCAGTTTGTTTTTCATGTTTGTATTCCAACATATTCTCACACTTTTATTAAATGTTGGACTGAATAAAATTAGAAAATCTCAGAATAGCATATTAATACTAATATAAGAATAACTTAGAAGATAGTATGGTTAAGAGCTTGAGAAAAAGGTATCTCTCTGAGTTTGGATCCACTACTCATTATTTGTGTGCAGCCCACTTTCATCACACACCAAGCTGTTTAAGAAGATGGTTTGATGGTCAGCAAATAAGCTTTAAAGGAAAAAAATATATATTCTTTTTTTATTCAAAGTATTTTGTCATATAAAAATAAAAATAATTTAGAGATATAAAAAAAGCACTATTCAGTGCCATATAGTCAAGATGTATTCCTTTGCTTTAATTGTGCTATCCTCCTTTTTAATTAACAGCCAAAAAATGTATGGAATTGGAACATAGTTCTTTTTTGGTATTCTCATTTTCTTTAAAACTTATGAAGTGCTTGTAGATTTTGTAAGCCCATTTTATAAATAACAAGGGTAGAGTGAAATGGGCCTGTGGAGACATTTTTTTCTACAATGGGACATACAGCATTTTTGAAAGCTAGTGTCCTACATGTGACCATGTTTAGACACTGAAGACTTGAAAATGGTAGCCACTAAGAAAAGTATACTTTGATCCTTACCTGCATAATGTGGCTTAGCTACCATTCCCTAAGTGACCATGACATTTGAATGGAGTCCACATCTAATGGCACCCTACATGTTATACACAGCTTCATGCATTTGTTAGAGATAGGCTGGTACTAACACCAGTTAATTTATTGGTGAATTTCTATATGCCTATTTGCTCATATCAAAATACATCTGGAGAGTAGAAGCATCAGTTTCTGGAAACAATTTCTGGAAACATTACAGGAAAACTTTCCTAAGTGGTAGCTGTCCACATGAACTCTTATTTTTTTTTTCCACTAGGCCAGAAATGACTAAAAACAAAAATTCTTAGATTTAGAAGGTCTTAGAAGTCCACTTGTCTAAATTCCTCCTTCCTCTGTCTTCACATGGCCTCTTTTTCTGTCTCCTGGCTTTCCCCCTTCTGTCTCTTGTAAGATCACTGGATTTAGGACTCGCCTGGGTAATCCAGAATGATCTCATATCAGACTGAGAGCCTTACCTTGATGACATCTGAAAAGACCCTTTTCCCAAACAAGGTCACATTCAAAGATGACAAGCATTAGGAGATAGATATGTCTTGTTAATGTTTACTATTCAACACCACACCCCCAGTCAAACTTCATTTTCTGACAGGTTTACTTAACGACACCCTGAAAAAGAGAGGCAGGGTTTGTGGTCATGGCATATTCATCATTTCAGTATGTCTACTCGTTCTGTTTGTGAACAACTCTAAAGGTTAAAATTTCTTCCTTATATAGAGCTAAAACATATTTTGGAATAATACTTAACAGTTGGTCTAGGTCTTTCCTACAAAGCTATAGGAGGTAAGAAAAACTGCTTCCATGATTCTCAGGTTGAGAGAGAATAACACATGTACTGCTTCTCCACTATTCTGACAGTATTCTTAGAGGTGTGAGATCCTTTCCAACACATGTACTACCATCACTATGCTCCCCCTCAAAAAAAAAAAATTCCCAATTTAAGGAATAGTTAATGCCATTGTGAGCCATTTGTAATGGATATGTAATGAATCCCCTCCAGGAGGGTTGGGGGTAGACAAAAGTTGGAGAAACAGCAATCTCAGCCTTTTTCTTTCTGACAGCCATTCAGGTAGATGAGGACAGCTATTTATATTTCCCTGAGTCTGTTCTTTTCCAAAAGCAACACTTTTAATTTCAAATATTCCCCTATGACATGGCTTCTATGCCATACATTCAGCAGATATTTATTGAGTGCCTAATATGTGCCAGGTATTCTGTTAAATATTAGAGTGATGCAGGGATGAATATTCTAAAACTTGTGTCACCTAAAATTGTAGTCTGGACAAAGATGTAAACAAATAAATTACAAAACACTGCAATCAGTATTTTGATAAGTTTTAAGTATAGGATGCTAAGGGAGCACAAAGAGGAACACCTAAACCAGTAGAGAAGAAGTGATATTTAAATTGAGAACTAAAGATCAAGAAGAGAGGGGAGGGCAGGATAGATGTGTATCCCAGGCAGAAGAAGCATCCACACTCACTTCCTGTTAGAGAGCCTTGCCTCCCATAGGGGAAATCAGAGATGCCTTCTGACATTTCCTCTTGTTGCTGCTGGCAACTAGGGACAGATCTGGCGCTGGGATGAGGAGAATGAGGCATTCATCTTAGCTGCAACATTTGAGGAGATGCAGAAAACTCAATAATTAAGATAAATATTTTAACACTGTTTTAAAAATCACAAGAGTTCCTTTTTTTGCTATTAACAAAGTCCAAACTAGCAAGCACCATCCCTTCTTTTAAAGCTCTTGTCGCTCTTATATTACCTACAGTTTCCTTCTTGTCAGTAATTACAGCCCTGATTAGCAGTTCTCTTTATTATTTCCTCTACTTTCTGAGAAATGAAATTGTCAATATGGTATCAATTTATCAGGTGCGCTACTTTTACCAGAATGAAACCTCTCCCCGATGCTGGGAGAGGTGATGTTTCCCGTTACTGCTGTATGTTATGTCTGTATCTGATTTGTAATCTGTATTAGGAAAGCATTACTGTGCATCGACCACAGCAGTATCATTAAAATAGAACATACCTTTCCAATGTCATGAGTCTCAGTGACACTTCCCTTCTTGACTTAACTTTTCAAGTTTACTTTTCTTATTAACCATGTTCTAGAGATTGTTATTAGGAATGAGGCCTTTACCTTTCTCTCCATCTACATTTTTCATTAATAAATTATTGGGAGGCTCTACTCTATTATTCTTTAGGTATCACACTAGCACCTCTGTATGGGAGCTCATCTTGATTTTATATAATCTTATTAAGACTTCAACCACAATGTTATCAATTATAAGGCTTACTATCTTTTATCTAATAAGGAAAGTGATATATGTCATTTTTCCCCTCTCATGGCAGATTGGAGGAAATGAACACTTAAGGGCTCTGAGCAAGAGGCATGCTGTTTTCCAGATAACTATCTTTTAAATAGCATTATAGAAGTAGAATTAGAAAACATGGGGTGGGGATGGATTGGAGGAGACAGAAAGTCAAAGCCAGGCTTCTTCAAAAATAGAAAACTGTTTTAAGTTCTACCTGATGTCATCGTAATAGATACATCTGGAGACCTTCTCAAATCATAGGGCCAAACTTTTTTTTATATCAGATGAACCTCAAAACTATTGAGGACAGATTTTATTTAGCAAACATTCATTTAGCACTTACTATGGATACATGTCAAAGTGCTTTCTAAACATTAATTATTCATCATTTAATCCTCGTAACAAACATCTTTCTATCAGGTAGGACCTAATATTAGTTCCCATTTTACAGACATAGAAACTGAGGCTTAGAGAAGTTAAGTAACATTCTGAAGGTCACACAGGTAGTAAGTGAAAGAGCTGGAATTTGAATTCAATAAATCTGGCTTGAATCTGTGCTCTAAACCCTATATAAAGTAGCCTCTCTTATTGATTTTCTTCTTAAAGTTTCAGTTGAAAAAAATGTTATAACCTATACCAGAAATGCCTAATGACCAGGAAACATTATTAAAAGAAAAAAAAAACAACTAAATAAGAACTTTGTTATGTAGCATGTTGACTTTCGTAGTTTAAATTTTCCCCAAAGCTGCCTTATTACAATATTGTTTCCTCCCTGTTATTTATTGTCTGTTTCTTTCTCCCACCTATTCTCTAACTTTCAGATTACATTGTTTGTATCTAGGTCTTGTTTGTATATCTTTGACCACAGTTCCTTTTTGTTGGTTCTGGTAGGTATGTTGTACGATTGTGGGGAAATTTATTGATTTTTGTTCAGGATTAGAATAATGATGTCTTTTCATCTCTTTTTCTTTTAACTTATTTATAATTCTTGCCTGCTAATTATTTCTACTTATGTAGAATAGTTTTCTACCATGTTGATATCTAATCTTTTCTGTGTAGATCTTACCAGTATCTGATATTAATTCTTTTCTATGTCTTTGGGTAGATTTTCTGTGCTTCTTTCTAAATGTATTAATCTTGTTTTAATAGAAATTTTGTTGTAGTTAGTTTCATATAGTATAATATATTACATTTATAAACTTACTAGTGACTCTGAATAAATCTACAGAGGGCTTGAATACTTAAACGTTTTGGTAGGGCATTTTTCTACTATAATGGAGTGCCCAAGAAACTAAATCAGTAAACGTAAAGCTAAGGATTCTGTTTAATATCTCTGCCTTTCTTCTCAATATATGGTATGTTTTAAATTTGTTTATTCTTTCCTTTTTGGTAGTTGTGATATCTCCCTGGCAATAGTACAACCTATCTAATCTATAATTAATGATTAGAAAAGAGCATAAGAAGTTTAGCTCCTTGTAAGTTGCATGCCTCTAGCCTAGACAAAGCTCTAATAAGCTGTAACATTAAGCTGTCACCAGACTGCTGGTGACTTAATGACACTAATTATTACTCTCATAAAAACCATAACCTTAAATATGTATATTTTACTGTAGTTGTCATAGATTCTAGCTTGCCTTGTACAAGAAATATTTAATAAAGACCTTCTATTGTTGACCTTTGTACCATGATGTTGCTCAGTAGAGGTCTTCTGTTTACTGTGACCTGTGTAAGCTTTCAAATGTAAACGTACATTATTCATTAAGTGTTGATTGCCTGTGCCAGGCACTTTGCTAGGTACTATGGCAGATGCAAAGATAAATAAAATGTTCTTTCTTTGTCAAGGATTTTATAATCCTATACTCAATTTTAAATATGTAGAATATTTATAAGGGCCCTAAGTAATGTTTAAGAAAAAAAGCTAAAAAAATTTATATACTAGAGAAACTACTTCTAGCTAAAGAAGAATCAAAGAATACTTTATGGAGACACCTGCGTTTAATTTGGGTCTTGACCATTAGGTTAGGTTTTGATAACTAGAGTTAGGGAGCTGAGAAAGAAGAGGGGCTGATTCTATATCCATACACCAATCCATGGTGTTCAAATAGCACCATGGAGCAAGGTAGTATTGTAGTACTTTGGAGGTACGAGGTGAAAAGTAGGGGGAAAGTAATGAATATCACCCAACTCTTTTTCCTATTATCAAGCTTGTGGCATCCTTAATGTGATGAGATTTGAGAAGAAAGATATTTAGTCGAGAATAGTTGATTAAACAAACCAGGAAAATTCTCCTTATTGTTTTAATATTACTGTTTATGTCCAGAGTCATATATATATTTCATTTCTAAAATATCGTTGTACTGGATTGCACTTATTTACCTTCAAAGCTATATCATGACAATACAACACTGCTATAATGTCCTCTTGGGAGCATGAAAGTTATCTGTGGTCTGGGATACCTTCATTCAGGCTTTTCCAGCTTGCACCTATAACTCTGGGTCAGCCTGTTCACTTTTCATGTTCTTCCTCTTCTTCCATCCTTGCTATCCCTACACTCACCTACTGGTCAGGAAAGAGGAATCCCACCAAAAATAAGAATTTTTTTTTACTTCTTACAGGGGCTTTCTTTGCCTTCTCCTTGGAGAGTCCAAATTTGTATCTTACAACAAAATGAAATAAATGGGAATTTGGGCATCTTAAAAACATTTCTTAAAATTCTAGTTCAAAATTATACATTCTTTTTTCTTCATTGTTTATAGTTACATAACATGTTAACTGAAGGCTTAAAGTCATAAGCTCTAGCTTTACCATATTAATTTTTAGAAGATAATAACCAGCTCAAAGTCTTATTGCCTTTTTCGATATATATGATAAAGAGAAAACCTACCATGTAACTTTGATAAATGCATGTATTTAAAAGAGCATGAAGATTTAGCCTATAGTATGCCAGACTTTACACTTGTTATTTCCCACTGTAAAAAATATCATGATTCTTACATGTACTGTAGATGGCAGTACTTATATGGAAAATATAAGTTCATATAAGAGATTTGAAAATGATTAGCAGATAGAGACTTAAATGAGTAAGGTTCACTTGAAATGTTCTTTTTTTGTTAATTTTTCTCATTCACCGGATTTTTTTAAACATTCATAAACTTTCCTTTTCACTCTTGAGATTTTCATTCAGGTTTCTTCCACCATCATCTTACCTCCCTCCCCACCTTATTTTTGTTTCAGAAATCACATTATGTAACCATTTTATCTTTAGATGACAGTGATTGGAAACTAGGTGATTACGCACATGAAAGGATCCTGTGTAAAGTTCTGTGTAAGTATTTTTTCTCAAGCACATCGAGTGCCAGATGGCATTGCTATAGATTCTGATGGACCAGGGAAAGCACTGTCATATATGTTTCAAAACCACTTTCATTACTAATCTACAGTCCCAAGATCAATCAAGTCTATCTTTGTATGGAGGGGAGTGGTTCACTTAGGAATATGAAAAGTTCTTTCCTTCTCTGTAAACATTGGAAATTTTACTGTGGGATTAATTCATAAATATTTATTGAGTACTAATTATATGCGAGGAACTGTACCAAGTAGACACGCTGCATTATATACGTGAAAGGACATGTTATCTACTTTCAGACACCCAAGTATAATAAAATGTGGTAATTAATATAATAGAGGCACATAGAAGATACAGTAAGACATCAAACAAGAATAGATGGCTGTAGCAGATATTACATATCAATCACAACATACTTTACTTCCATGTCTGCTGGCCTCAAACTCCTTCACAACACAGCACTTGAGAAAGCTGCTATTGTTCAATGAAAAATGATATGCAAGAGGAGCCTATTTCCTTTCCATAGCATAATGGGAGAAGTACCTAAGAGTCTACCTAGAAGTGGTGTACATTATGCCACCAATTTTGTGAAGAAGGGGAAAGAAAACACGCACACTTGTTTGTTCATGTTTTCTAGAAGGCTACCCAAGAAATGGATAGTATTGTTTGCGTCTGAGAATAAGAGTTACATGGCTGGGGAAGAGAGACTTTTCGCTGAATACCCTTTGATTCCTTTTGGAGTTTGAACTATGTGATTTTGTTACACATACAAAAATAAAGTAAAGCTTTACTCCTTGATATATCACATTACCACATTTGAAGAGAATATACCAGTTGTCTTTTATTTTGTGAGTTGTGTAACCTACTAAACTTCTAAACACATACTGGATAGGATAGTGTTAAGGATCATTTAAGTTTTTGTTTTGGTTACAGGGAACTTCCCGCTCTTTTTTTTTTAAAGCTCTCAACTAGTATATCCTGATAAACGTAGAGTCACTGTGAGTGGGAGTGGTTCCTCCCAGAGATGCCAACTGTAGATTTTTTTATACAGCAAAGAGCTATGTGTTTTGTTTTTGTTTGGTTTTGGTGTTTTAATGGGAATTATAGATGGGGTGTGCCATATAACCCTGGCAGAAAACAGACTATGAACAGAAAAAATATGGTTCAGTAAGTCCCTTTGCATTGCTCAGAATTTAGAGCAACTTGGCAGTTGTTTTGGCAAGATGAATCGTTTGTAATATATACCATTGGAAGAGTCGTCATAAGACAGAGAGAGATATCAACTCTCTTGAAATATTTTTTTTGTGTGTGGCTAAAATAAAAAAAAAAATCTGGAAATGTGAAAAGAAATCCCATGGCCTTAGACATTCTATATACATTTATGAATCATGTAAAGATGATGTTGAGGGTTGTAAAGAAACAGAACTTTAGGTCTAATAAAAAACCAATAAATAGAACAGGGTGAAAATTAAGTATACATAAGGAAAAGTATGAGATATCTATTTTATATAATACATATTTGCTAAAGTACAAAATGGTCAGTGGACATTAACTGGATAGTTCATCTTTATGTACTGTTTCTGTTAATTGGATAATAAAAACAGCTGACATGATAGCATATAACAGTTTATAGATCACTTCTGCAGTATTAATCTCACTTGATCATGTGTTCAAGAATTTATTTTGGGAAGTGGAGTTCATATTATAATGAAAATCACATTTTTTCTTCTGACTCTTCCCTCTCTGTATGTATGGTTTTGGCCATGTAGATGCTTTTGATAGAAAAAAAGCAATTGAGTGAACTTTTCTTGACATACTTAGAAGAAAATCTCTATACTAACATTGTCTTTCTACCACTTTTTATTACATAACTTTAGCTTGGCCCTTAATAAGTCTATGCTAGAGCACAGTGAAGTGGACCCAACAAGTCCAAACTGGTTCTCTCATCCCTTTCTCCTCCTCTTTCATAACAGATAGGAATTCCATTCCGAGGTTCTGGATTTTTTGACTCACTCAGTCTCTTTCAATTGTAAAGAATCCTGCTCTAACCTATACTTTATCTCTCTTGTCTGCTCTCAAACTTTAGTTTTCTCTTTTGTTTCATTAATTCATTGATGATCTTAAGCACTAGGCCCTATTCTTTGTGCCAGGGATACAGCAGCAATCAAAACAGAAAACACACTGCCCTAATGGAGCTCACGTTTTTACTACATACCTACCATCGGTGCTGCATCTTCCCCCGTCCTCCACCCCCTGAGCAATGCAGTGGTTAATCCACCTTGATTTGTGGTCAGTAAATATACAGTTAGTAGGAAGTCTGTGCTTTGTATTTTGAAGACAACATTACATTTCATGTATTTATTAGGAAGAGATTTGGAAAAAGAATAGCATTGGATTCTATTATACCATTATCTTGCCTTGTGACTCTGCTCAGTTCTAAATTCTTTAAAGCTCAAGTTTTTCTTATGATCAAAATATGCAGCTGAAAATATTAATAGTACTTACTACTCCACCCCACCCCCAACCTGGAAAATCTCTTTGTATTTATCTAAGAATGGTATCATGTCAAGGCTCATTATTAGAATGAAATGTGTGTTTGAAGAGAGTAATTATTTGTGCATGCAGGGTTGGAAAAATTGAGAAGTATGTTTTCTTGCTCATCATTGTAGTTAAAATCAGATGGAAAGGTTTAGAAATTATGCAATTAGGGAATGTTTTCTACCCACAGATTCCCTGATTGTGTGCTTCACATTCATTAACAATTAGGCCCAAGAATACTTGGATTCAGATCTGCTTTGGAAACTAATTTTCCAAAATATTTTGTTTCTTACGTATTTGCTGACATGATCAACATCATCAGGTATTAACTCCACCAACAGCTTTCCTCCCTGAGTTGACCTTGTCTGCCCTTTGATCTTTTCCACATCCAGCCTCTTGAAACTTTATCTCTTTTGCAAATCTCCTCTTTTATAGACCAATGAGGGACCTCTATTTCAAATAATTTGTGGACATGTGCTAATCATGTATAAGACATGAGGGCTCCTGCTTCACTAGCCTTGCTTCTCACTTGGCTCTTTACTCGCTCCATCCTTTTTAAACTTCATACATGGTTAATTCTCTCAAAGCCTTTCCTCTTTCAAATCTTGTTCCATATTTTTAATATTTTATAACCAGATGCTGTATCCCTGGGCAACTTAGCACACATCTTCACTGCCTAATTGGAATGACACTCTTCAACATTTATCAGTGTCTTCTCAGGGGAAGTGAGAGCTAATATTTATTGAGTACTTTCTGTGGACCAAGCAGAAGGTGTCTATGCTAGGCACATATATGTGCGACGTTTCATTTAATTCTCACAACGGTTACATAAGTAGTAGTAGTTCCTTTTTTTTCTTTTTTTGGGGGGGCTTTATTGAAATACAATGACAGTTGTTCATATTTACATTGTACAATTCAATGAGGTTTGGTTCAGTTATAGTTGGCATACAATAATGTATTAGTTTCTGTTGTATAGCATAGTGATTAGAGATCTATATAACTCACAAAGTGATCACCCCACCAAATCTAGTACCTCTCTTCCCCCTTACATATTTATTATAACATTGTTATAATAAATTGTAACATTGAATATTGAAACTTTATTTATATAACTTTATCTGTTTATTTATAACTTTATTAATGTTATAATAAATTATAACATTGTTACCTATTTTCCTTATATGACACTTTATATTTTCATGTCTACTTTGTAACTGTCCATTTGTACTCCTTAATTCCTTTGCCCTTTTTTATCGCCCCCCCCAACCTCCCTCATATCTAGTAGCCCTCAAAATATTCTCTTTATCTATCATTTTTGTTGTTGATTTTGTTCTTTAGACTCCACATGTATGTGAAATCATGCAATATTTGTCTTTCTCTATCTAACTTACTTTATTCAGAGCAATGCCCCCTAGGTCTATTTGCCCAGGCTCCAATATTTTCTTCTTAAGGAAGAGGAAACCAAGTCTCAGAA
Organism: Macroglossus sobrinus; assembly: GCA_004027375.1. Taxonomy (NCBI): domain Eukaryota; kingdom Metazoa; phylum Chordata; class Mammalia; order Chiroptera; family Pteropodidae; genus Macroglossus; species Macroglossus sobrinus. The sequence goes on from PVKZ01000207.1 coordinate 347,551, forward strand.
AGGGTTAAGTAACTTTTTTCACAGCTAATGAGTGGCAAAATCACAGGATTAACATATCTCATTCTAAAATCCATGTTTTTCCTTCTGTAATGCATTGTTTTTTCTTTATATTTCAACTTATTGGTCTGTTTATCCCCTCTTTCTTGAAATACTACTCTAGGTTCTTTGTGACATACTTTTCAGGATCTCCAATGCTTTAATTACTAACTCATAAACAGTTAACTTGCTCTAGTCTATCTCCTCATCTAAACTTCTCAAAAGACTGGTATACAGTTTTTTCTTGCTTTCCATTTACTCATTGACCGCTAAACTGAATGAACCTCTGGCTTAGCCCCCATCACTGTATTAAAACTGCTCTTGCTAAGTCCATCAGTAATTTCTTAGTTTCCAATTACTGGAAACTAAGTGGACATATTTGAATTAGTGGACATATAATTAGTGGATATATTTGAGTCCTTGTCTTCATCTCTTTGGGTTGCTATAACAAAAATACCATAAACTGAGTAGCTTATAAACAACAGCCATTTATTTCTCACAGTTCTGGAGACTGAGAAGTCTAAGATTTGCCACATTTGGTACCTAGCGAGGACCCGGTTCTTCATTCATAGGTGGTCATCTTTTCACTGTAACCTTACATGACAGAAAGGGTGAGAAAGCTCTCTTGGGCTTCTTTTTCTAAGGGCATCAGTCCTATTAGCGAGGGGCAGGAGTGTCTGTCCTTGTGATCTAATTTCCTCCCAGAGGTCCTACTTCCAGATACCATCAAATAGCATAGGTTTCAATATATGAATGGGGGGCGATACATAAACATTCAGACTTTTCCTCTGTATTTAATAATTTAATATTATTTTCTTCTTGAAACTGTCTTTGACTTCTTGAGTCAAAATCTTATCCTTCTCATCAATACTCTCTAACCATTCCTTGTCATCTCTGGTTTATTTTTGAGCTCTCCTTCCTCTGCTTCCCCCTTAAATGTTGCTTGTCCCTGAGGCTCTGACTAAGGCCCCATTTTGTTTGATCTTATCCACTTTCTACGCTGTCAAGTTCCAAATCTATACCTCTACGCTAGACATGTACTTCAAACTAAATATGTCCAAAACTGCTCAGCATTTTTCTCCAGACCTCTGTACTATAAATGATACCACAGTTCTTTTAGCCATCCAACCCAGAAACCTGAGAGTGATTCATGACTCCTTCACCATAACCCCCCCAAATCAGTCATTCACCAAGTCTTGCCAACTTTTCTTCCTAATTATTTCTCAATCAATTGACCTCTCCCTCTATTTCATAGCATCCACTTAATTACCTATTACAATTTCCTAACTGGTTTCTCATCTCCAGTTTTGTTTCTTTTAAATTAATTATCCTATTTCACAGGCAAAAATAGCCATATAACTTTCCAACTTAAATAGATTTACAGTTCAACTGTAGATTTATATTTTATGTTTTGACCATGGTGATATCCGAATATATTAAAAGATTCGTTTTGATAACCTATGTGAGTTTTTTGTTAAATAGTTTCCTTTTCAATGCAGTGTTTTTATCTTCTTGAACTTTAAAATTAGATATAATATCTGCTCATTAAGTGGAGCAAACAGAACTCTATAATGCATATTTTATTTTTATTAACATCTTATTTTTCTATCTTGTTTTATATGAAGGTACAGAAACTAAAGCATCGTAAGCTCTGTTAAAGTTGGACACCATGCTTGAGCAAACCTGAAAGTAAGCAATTAAATTCCCATTTTATAAATGAGGAAACTGAGATGCAGTTAGGTCACTTCTTAGTGATCATAAATACACGAGTAACAGATCCAGAACTCAAATAGCAATCTGACTCCAAAGTCTGTGGTCTTCCCACTATGCCACACTACTATGCCCTGTGGTATGCAGTTGTAATTTCCAAACCCATATATCTAGTCCTCCTCTCACCAGGTAGTTCTCTGGATTTGTTCACACCTGCAGGTTAAGACAGCCTACCAATCTCAGAAATTGGGGTGGATAGGAAAATGAAGAAAGCATTGTAGGAAAAGTAAGCTGACAGTGGCCTAAGAGAAACTTGGTTAGAAAATCAGGAGACCCGATGGCATCTGAACTAAAGTGATGACAGTGAAACTAAGAAAGAAGAAATGAATGTGCTTAAGGCAAGGAATTAAAGTAAAGTATCTTTGAAGATCTATGTCAACTCTCTTTTCATGAAAACATTTTAATTCTCTAAATTTTAATCTTTTAGGGTATGTCAAAACTATATATAAATGTACTACATTTTTGTGCCTTTATAGCCTAAAAATAGCAATGTGTTGTCTTTTACAGCTTACTGAACACTTTCATAGATGATTTTATCTTCGTGTATCCCTATGATTAAATAGTTGTATTTTTGTCATTTTACATATGAGGAAACTGGCCTAGAAGCTAAGTGACTTGCCCAGAGGTGACAGCTCTGTAGCAATACCCTAAATCCACATCTCTTTTTCCAGAGATATTCTGCTTCCCTGAAAATAAATAGTAATTTTTCAAAATTTGGAGCCCCTTTTTTTCTCAGCATTTAAATGCCCCCTTGGCAACATATTGAGTTGGTTCTATCAGGCAATGAGTAGATGAAGAACAAGAATAGACTACATGATTTATAGTATGGACTGAATTATGTACCCCCTCAAAAAAATTCATATATTGAAGCCCTGACCCCAAATGTGATGGCATTTGGAAATGGGCCTTTGGGAGATGATTATGTTTAGATGAGGTCATGGAGTGGGGCCCTCATGATGGGTTTAGTGTCCTTATAGGAAAAGGAAGCAACACAGAATTCTGTCTGCCATGTGAAGACACAGTGAGAAGGCAGTCATATATAAGCCAGAAGAGAGCTCTCACCAAAATCTGACCATGTTTTCACCCTGATCTTGGACTTTCAGCCTCCAGAAATGTAAGGCATCAATTTCTGTAAGATACAGTATTTTGTTACGGCAGCATGAGCTGACTAAGACAATTCATAAAATTATTTTTTTGTGATAACTCCCAAGTGTAAAATATTTTAGAATTAGATTCCTGGCATATATCTTACAAATAGAATTCTTGATTCCTTAGACAGGTGACAGATACATGACACATTATTTCTTCTGCATTTTGTACATTGCCTATTAGCAGTATGTAAATGCTGAATACAGAGTCATGCCAATTTAATGGCATGTCACACTGAAACAAGTTCCCCACTCACATGAATTGTCTGCCTTGTCCAACTAAAGAAAAGCAAGGGTCTTCTGCTCTGGCTTCTATAAAAAGAATATTAGAAAAGTTTTTAAAACAGAGTGCTTGATAGGATTATTGTATAGACCAGTATAGTGTTGGTGGTTCATAAATTATTTCACTACCACTATACTTACTACTCAGACAATTTCTTTGCATTCTGAATGTACATATTCTAATTTTAGCATCCTTTAAAAATATTGTGGCTGCTACTTCCTGGGTAGTGGTCACTTTCAAACCATTCTTTTCTTTGTTTTCAAACTTACCCAGATGAGTTTTCTTGGTTTACTTATTTCTATTTTGGGAAGTCATTCCTTTGAAAAGTTTATTTTCTTTGCTTGTTTATTCCTATTCTTAGATACCTTTGTGTGTGTTCACGCATGCATGCACACATTTGCCTCTGTGTGTGTGTGTGTGTGTGTGTGTGTGTGTGTGTGTGTGTATCTACAATCACAGACATTTCCTCGGCAACCAATGGTGTTTTAGGGACAGCTGTGGTGCCATGTACCTTTCAGGGGTATCATTTTTCCTATGCTGTACTACATATACAGGTGTTAGAGGAGAAGCCAAAATTAAGTTCAGGTGTCCTTGAGCAGGCATAGATCAGACTGGATCCCCTCACTTTTTGACTCTTTAACATGTCAGAAGGTCTTAGTAATTTTCTATTAGATTATTCTTTAAAATTAATATCTTTACCTACAATTAATATTTTCACCTATGGCATAAACATATTTTGATGAAATCTTAAAATTTCACTTCTAGGATAAGTGTATATTTATAAAATCAAGTAAAGTGCCTTGGGAAGTATATTTCTATATTTGATTTTTATTAATTGGGAACATTTCAAAAATATTGAAATTATGGCTATACCATTAATGAAAGAAATTTTTTATTTAAATTTTTAAATTAAGCTTATTGTAGTAACATTGGTTAATACAATTATATAATTTTCAGGTGTACATTATAATTTGACATCTGTATATTCTATTTTGTGTTTACCACCCAAAGTCTAGTTTTCTTCAGATACCATATACTTGATCCCCTTTACCCACTGTTGAGCACTTAATATGTGGCTAACGAAATTGAAACGTGTTGTAAGTGTGCAACACACACAGAATTTCAAAGGCTTAATATGTGACTAATGAAATTGAGATGTGTTATAAGTGTGCAACACACAGAATTTCAAAGGCTTAATATAAAAAAGGAATAGAAACTGTTCCATTAATAATTTTTATATCTGGGTTTACCATGTGTGCTGTTGTTGCTGGTTTTCTCACCAGTTTTATTGAGATACAATTGTTAAAATAATATTTTTGATATAGTGTGTTAAGTAAAATATGATTTATGTCATGTGTTTCCTTTTGTTTTTTAAATATGGTTACATTTGTGGATTGTGTTATGTTTCTCTTGGATAGCACTGCTCTTGTCTGTCTCGTCCTATTTTATTTAGATTCTTAATCTCTAACTATTGCTGAAGTCTAATTAAATTGACCTCCCTACATTCTGAACTCAGTGAAAATGCTCTTTCTGAAATAACCATCTAAAAGTGTCATTACCCTACTACTACAGCCCTTGAGAAGCTTCTCATCTCATAAACCTAAGTTCCTGTATATAGTGCACAGTCTTAATTATCTGACCCCTGTGTACCTCTCAGCCTGTCTTCCATCTTCTGAGTTCCTCCTTTCTCCCACCTTGCACTGTACACTCCAATGATTCTCAAATTCCTGTTCTCTCTTAAAAATACCATGCTGTTACATTAATCTGTGCCTTTGCATTTGCTGATTCTGTGATCTAGAATTCTCTCTCCTTCGTCATTCCCCATCTGACTGGGAGTTCCATTTTAGCTTTCAAAACTTTCCATAGGCCCCACTTTTCTCTCTCCCTTGTAGAGGTTCTACCAACATGTTGCATTTACTCCTACAGGGCTCTAAGCTCCAGGAGGGCAGGAACCATGTCTTATTCATCCTTATGTCCAGCTCTGCTTAGGACAGTACCTGGATTAGAGCAGGTACATTAATTTGGTAAATTTTCATATTAGTTGTATTATATTAGGATTATATGTCACAATGATTTTTATGTTTTCCTACTATGGAGTGAACTCTTTGAAGAAAAGAAGTGAATCTTGTTGATAGAAAAATGTATATATTCTAACACCTCAAGTAGTGCCTGTCATATAGTGGACACCAAAATAAATGTTTGTTCAGTAGAATAAATTCGGGCTGAACGTTCTCTGCATGAATCTGCTGATTTTTTGGATTGACCTGAAGGCTCAATCATTCAGTGGGTTGCTGGCTTTGAAAATCTCCAGGAATCTTTTTTTATCTTTGGTTTTTGGGATTACCATGCATACTATTGTTGCTGGTTCCCCACCCCCTTAATTTTTTTTAGGTATAATTGATATATAATATTGTATAAGTTTGAGATGTGCAGCATAATGATTTGATATATGTATATATTGTGAAATGATTACCACACTAAGTTTAACATATCCATCACCTCAAATTGTTAGTCTTTTTCTTATGAGAACTTTTAAGATCTACTCTTAGCAACTTTCAAATATACAATACAATATTAATTATCTATAATCACTATGCTGTATATTACAGAACTTATCTTATAAATGCAAGTTTGTACCTTTTGACTACCTCTACCCATTTTCACCACCCTGTTGTTATTTTTTAACTTTTAGATGTTTTTCTTTCTTTACAACAGTAGTATACATATTTACTGGGGAAAAAGTCAAATAACATCAAATAATACAAATTGATAACAGTTTAGTGTGCATCTTTCAAGAATATTTTCACACATACAGACATAATTATGTTATACAGAAATGCCATCATTAAACATAATTGTCGTAAAATTTGCATTTTCCTTAATATATTGTTTTCAAGTGCAAAGTTTTGAAAGTATCTCGACAGTTATATTAGAGCCATGTTCCATATTGTGACTTTGTTCCTGGCCTGAGTAGAGTGCTCACCTGACTTGTTTGACAATCCAGCAGTCTCTCCTCACACTACTTCTGCCCCCAGAGATTGGAAGGTATGGACCTGCTGCAAATATAAAATGTCTTTGGAATCTTTTTAAATTTTATCTTAAAAGTGAGTACAGATCTTGCATTTAAAGATATCACAGTATCTCTGAGTTTGTTTTCAAAATGAAAACAAAAATAAAACCTAAAAAATAAAACCTGGGGTAAAATGGTCACTCCAGGAGGATGTGCTTTGCTTATTCTATGACTTCAAGTACCCCCAACATATTGCCAAGTACAGCTGTGTATATTCCAGCCAGTGTGAGAAACATAGTATTAGGCTTTCAAACAAAAGTACCTAGGGATTTCCCACAACTCACTTAGGAAGGATGCTACTGGAAAAACCATATTCACATTTAGCCGTACAATAAGGGGCAGGATTAAGGGGGATATTTTGACAAGAAAGGAGTTAGGATTGAGAGTTATATAGTAAAAGAGGATTACTGATTAAGAGCCTAGGCTTGAGGTTAGAAAAATTTAGGTTTTAAACCTACCTCTGCTGTTTACTGGTCTGTGACCCTGAGGTAATTCCTAAACCTTACTGAGCCTCAGTTACCTCATATGTAAAAGGGCATTAGGATTTGGGTGGTAATAATGGTGCCAAATTCACAGAGCATCTGTGAGAATGAAGTCGATGTTTTTAAAAACATTTTAAATGCTCCAGCACATCATAATTTCTCAGTTAATCATAGCTAAAGGGGAAAAAATAGACAATTCTTCTTTGTGGTTTAAGTGAATTTTTAGTCTATATACCTGAAAAAAGCCTCAAAACAGTTCTTCTACCAAGAGCCAACTCAGTCCACCCATGTCTCTTCCTTGATGAGAAAAGAATAGTGAATACGTTTGTCTCATTTTATATCTACTTCCTCCTCTCATATCTCTCCCTCAAATCACATCCCCATTATTGCTTCCTGTCATTTCCAGTTTCAATGTCTTCATTTCTGCTAAGAAAAGCAGAAGTGAGGGAAATGTGAGGGTTTGGGGATTTCTAAAAACTACTCCTAAGTCCTCATTGTTACATTGAAGTAAGACATAGTTATGTGAGTATAGTATTTGCCAGACGGTTTCTCTGGAAAATGCAAAGGAATTTCCCAATTAGAATCTTACATTTTAATCTTTTAGAAGACAAGAAATATTGTATTGAACATAGACAATGAGTTGCCGTTATGAGAGTTCTCTATGTTTGAGAAATTCTGTTTTTTTTTTTTTTTCGTTTGTTTGTTTTGTTTTTTTCACTTTGTATTTTGTATATGGGGAAACAGGCTCTTAACTTGCCTCAAGGGCTCAAGGTACATTGCTGAGCCTGCACTGTCAGGTTTAAACATATGAGCTTACTATTTTTGTACCTCAAAAATGGTAGAATATTGGCAATTTGATATGGTTTGTAATACAAAGCCTTTGTGTGTATGTGTAAAATGCATCACATATAAAGACTTTAAATGTAAGTGTATAATGTAAAGAGTAATAGTAAAAACTATTACCCCTGTATCTACCAGTCAGGTTCCTCCTGTCTAACCTCTAACTTCACTTCTTCCCCTCTTTAGCCAGGTAACGTCACCTTGACTATAGTGTAAATAATTAGGTGAACAGAGTTTTTGGTTCATGATCAAGCATTAGCTTCTTTGAAAGCTTATAGAAAAAGCTTTCTTGGAAAGTCAGGGTTCAAGGTCATGCATGAGTGTCTTAGGAAACAGGGTTTACCATAGTGAGGCATCTGGCAGAGCTATAGTTTGGTCCAGGTACACATCATTAGCCAGAAATATATGGTCTGTTTACAGCCTCACCATGATTTCCTCCAGCTTTCAGGAGTAGATCAAAGCAAAAATTTCTTGCATTTTTAGTAAAACGGAAGTCTTCACTGGTCTAGATGGCAGAGTATAGAGGGGAGTATAGTAACTCCAGCTCTGGTTAAGACAAGCCAAGTACAAGCTCACAATGGGCATTCAATGCTCAGGTTAAAATGATGGTGTGATGCAAGTGGGGATCATGGTGATGACTATCCCCAGTGTGAGTATCTCGAAGTCACTCTCCAATCTGGACTAATCGCCCTCTGTATCTGATACACAGCCATCATCCTGGAATCTCTCTCCACCATCTTCTTGCAATTCCCATTATTTCTCCTGTATTGGGTTTCCTGTTTCCTATTTTCTTCTTTCTCGGGTTAGTCTCTTTAGTAGAAAACATTCTCCAGGAATTACTTAAGGAAAGATGCATGGAAAGTAAAATTTTTGAGTTTCCTTGTATGAAATTATCTTTATCTTATTCTTATACATGATAGAGTGGCTGAAAATAGATCTATAGGTTAGAGATAATAATCTTCCAAATTTTTGAAGATGGTACTCATATTTCCAGTGCTACCCTTGAAGTCTGCAGACATTCAGACTCCTTATCTTTTCTATGTTAACTGCTCTTTTTCTCTCTCTCTGGAAGCTTTTGGAATCATGTGTCTTCAGCTTTCAAAATTTTTACAGTAACATGGGTTGGTATGGTCTGTTTGCTATCCATTGAGTTCGATATGTAATGGACTATTTCATTCTAGAAACTCATATATTTTTTTTGGCGGCAGAGGGGGCAGTGTCCTTTGGTTATTTCATTGATAATGCTTTTGTCTCTGTTTTCCCTTTTCTCTCTGTTTTAGTCAGATGACAGATCTCCCAACTGGTCCTCTAAATTTCTTATTTTTTAATCTCCTTGCTCCTTTCCTGTGCAGCCTCCTCTTGCTACCCTTTTATTGATTTTTTTTCTTCATTATTACAATCATGTTTTAATTCCCAAGAGCTCTTCTTTATTCTCTTCATTTAAAAAAAGTTTGTTCATGAATGCATTATGTTAAAGCATTTTAATGAGAGGTTTTTGCATGATTTTTGCCTTTTCCATTTATAGTCTTTGTTTTTTGTTTTTTGTTTTTCAGTTTTTTGTTTTCCTTATTTATTTTAGACTTCCATTTTATAGGCTCTCCACAGCTGTCTGGTAAGTCTTTGCTCTCTGCTTCTGTTTAAACATGATCTAAAGAGCTCTGAGTGTGTAGGTGGAGTTTGTTGACTGTTGACCTATGGTGGAGAGATCTGGCAAAGGCATTTGTTGGGGAATTCCCAGTAATTAGAATATTTAGGCTTTTTTTTTTTCTTTTGCCTGTCAGATTCCCCAAAGGAGAGTTTTCAATCTCTTGGCATCAGGGTAAAGGCCTTACTGCCAGTGTTCTAAGAGCCAAATAATAGAAGAGGGTTGGATTTCTCTGCATTCTGCATATCTCTGCATTTTGCATTTAATATGCATACATTCACATAATCCTTGTTTTCACTATGGTACTCATACTGTCATATGTGCTTGGTACTTGAATCTAGAGACCCTCTGATTTACCACATCCAAGTGATGAACCTTCAGACTTCAGAGCACAAATTTAGGAATCAAATATTTCTCCAACAGCTTTCAATAGCAACTGAGTTTTCTCAGTTCTCCTTGTGCACACACCTCCATTTAACCTCTTTCCTTTGCTTCCAGTTCTACAGTCTTTTGAGAAAGTGGGTTGGCTCTTAGCTTACACCTCTCCAAATCAGACTTCATTGGCTCTGCAGTTATTACCACTTGTCCATCCGCTTTGCAGCTTCCAGATTCTATTGCTGTTGTCTCCTTTCTTATTCTCCAAGTTTTTGTGGGTTTGTCATTTTAGAAAGACTCTGTATTATAGTTTTAGTAGGATTTCAAGCAGGATTAAGATTAGATGTATGTGCTCCATTTGTCTTTTTAACCTGAAAGCTTATGATCTACTCTTTAACAAGTGTTGACAGAGAAATTAACACAAAAAAATTGCCCAAGTCTGTGATAATGCCAAAAAATCTCTTTTTCTTTTTTTGACGGGGGAGGGTGAAAATACAGTGAGGCTTGGGAGGTCTAAATTAACTAATCCAGGCTGTACTCTCTAATAATAGCCAATATTTATTGAGTACTCTTCCATGTGCTTTGTTTCCACATGCATCTAAATTAATCCTTATAATAACCCAGTTCACACTCCCGTTTACCAATGATGAAACAGAGGCCTCAAGAAGAAATGTAACTTTCCCAATGTCACACAGCTCTGATACAATAGAACCAGAATTTGAACACAGGCAGTCTGATGCCAAAGCTTGTGCTCCTAATTACTATTACTATACTATTAAATAATAGATAAAAATTGGAAAAGTCTCTTTTATGTCTCTGTTCCATTTTATTCACTGTATAGATGGCTTGGGACAGTAACTGGAGGTGTCCAAAGTACCTTTTGTATACCTAGGTCTTCTATATATTTTTAACTAACAGGATTATTCCAGAAAACAAAATCAATAGCCATAGTGTACAATTGTGTGTGGCTCTGTACCAAGACAAAAGATATGTGGATCAGTGTGGAGAAGCCACACAAACTTTCAAGCTTCCAGAGCCTCACTCATCATATTCTTTTTCTTCTAGTCATTAAATTGTGTCTGATGAGCCCGAAAATGTTTAAATACTTTTCCAGTGTGAACAGGTTATTCCCTGTACATGGACTAGATCTGGAACCCTGAGGGAAACCTTTTAATAAACTTTTGAAAGTGGAAATTAAAATGCATCCAAATAAATTAAGTTCATCTTCCTAAAATTTGTTTTCAGTCTTCAAATTTTTATCCTTTCCTGCTTCTCAGTGATAAAGGAAACACAGATATCTTACAGAGAAACTAAAAAAACGAAGAATGCATGTAAATGTTGGAAGAGAAGTCACACTATGAGTCAGGAGCCCCATCTTCTGTCTACCCGACAACTCTGACTCTTAGCTAGCTGGGGAAATCCATCCAGGCCAACAATTTAATAGTTTTCTAAAGGGCTGGATAATTGTGTGGGTGCTGATGGCATCGGAGAAGACATGGTACGCAGGAAACACATCCCACACTTGACAGGATGTTCCCAAGACAGGAAGGGCATTTCTCTTCCTCGGTATAATTGTTTCATTGACTAAGGACAACATGAGATCATTGAAATCTCCCTAAAATATCAAAGACTGATGAAAGCAGGATATAGGACATGGTGAGTCTAATGTAAATCAGTGGGATCATTTATGACATCAGAATAAAGTATTTTGTGTATATACTCTCTTCCAAAAGATTCAAAGAGCTATATAGAGTCAGTCAGGCATCAAATTTTTAAATCTTCTTCTGCTTAAAGCAAATGTTCCCAGAGATGGAGGCAGGACTCCAGCTCAGTTTCCACCTCTCCTTTTTGGAACTTTATCACCAGGCTTGTGAAACTTACTCTCCTTGAATACCACTCAATGAAAGCTTCCCTCTCTCTCCTTGCCTCAGCTTTAGTTGCTTCTCTAAAACACCTCCTTTTCTCACCTTCCAATTCTCTCATTTTAATCAAGTGCTAATCTGTATCTTTGAATATAGCCCTTGAACATTTCTAGCAATATCACTAATATCACTAATCTTTTAAATAAAGTGATGTGCATCTCTTTCTTTCTTTCTCTCTGCAAACAGCAATAGCTGACAAAGGTAGAACTGAGGCTGAGACCGCACCATTGAGTAGCAGGCAAATGAAAACATGATGAGAAACCTTGAGCCACAACCTTGTTGGGTTTCCTTCACTCTTTCTTGATGGTATTTTCAGAGGTACACAGAAAAATGTTGAATATATCAGTCACATAAGGACGATTTCTGGGATGGGGATTCTCTTCACAAAACACAGCCTAAGAAAAAAATGAGAGGAACAAAAACAAAGAAGGGAATGAAACTGGGTATTAGCATACCTGCAGACAGTAGGAACATAGAAACAAGTAGAAGATTCCATTGTTCTTGTGTAAGTTCTGACTTCCCGTTTTTTTCTGTTGTAAACTTATGGAGAGCACAATGCATTAGTTATAAACATTGTGCTTGTGGTCTTCTGAGCCTAAGAACACACCTCCATAGAATTTATCAATCATCATCTGTGTCCTAAAGAGGTTTCATGTTCTCCTATTTGTGGGAAATAATTTTCAAAATTAATTAATGCACATGAAAGTAGAGGAGCCAAAAAAATCTTTATTTACTTTTTTTCCTTCCTCTTGTCAACTTTCAGCTTAACTCCTTCATATCCTGAAAATCAGCCAGGAATACGAAACTCCTCACTATTCAGCCCAGTTCAAGCCCCAAGTTACCATGAGGTCGTCTTCAGTAAAGCAATAGCTTAAAAAATCAATACATGTTTTCTGGTTTCAGTCTCCCAAACTGTATGACTGGTATTAGAAATGGGTATTCTTTTATGTTGCAACAGTACAGGCTATTTGTGATGATTTTAAGAATTTGTCTTTTTTTAATGGAATCTTACATCTCTCCATTTACAAATAACTAAAAATATTCTCTTAGACATCAACATTTTGTTTAAATTAACCTACTTTCCTTTCACAGCTCAGTGCTGAACTATAGCTACATAATATGTGTAAAGAAGAGGCAGGTCAAAGATGAAATCACTTAACTTTCTTTTTAGTGTGAGCACTCGCGTGGTTTTATCTGAGGAAAGTGGGACCTCCAAAAACTTAGACCCATCAAGTGATGCCTTGCTCCTCAAACACCTCACCTACTCACAGTTTTCACCTATAACAGCTCCTGACCATTTCAAAGAGATCAACTTCTGCTTTAATGAAGCTCTCCTTTTATATCAGATCCTTTAAAGAAAACTCTCCATGGCTGAGTGCAGGACTCTGAACTTGCCATGGTTCCTGAAGAGCTGTTTACACTCATTCACTTCACACATTGAATAACAGCATCAGAAGCAGCCAGAGAATGATGCTGGGTACATTATCAAGACTACTAGGCTCTAATTAGCTGAATAGAATTTGGGGATCTGCTCCTATCTAAGGCTAAGATAAATAAAACTTCTCCCCACCATTCTCCCATGATTCATTAAAGGGTAGGGGTTGACAGAAGGTGGAGAGGTAGGTTGAAGAAGGAAACGTACTTTAGCACTAACATGCCACTTTCCGGGACCACCTTATCAAATAGGTTCCTAGTTTCTTAAAGTCATTAAAAGAAGGAGGCTGCCAGAGAGAGCATGCCCTAAAAGCCAAGTAGCTTTGAGATCTTTTCTCCTTTGAGACACTCTCTTTTCATATAGAAATGTTATGTAAGTGTTGACATTTTACATTTTATTGATGATGACTAGTGGATAAATGATAACACTGTTAAAAGGATGGTGGAGGGTAAATAAAGAGATCTGAGCAAATAAAATAGGAATTTGGAGTTCTTGACTCAGGCCAGAACCCCAAACCACAGATCCTATAAATAATAAATTATAAATATAAATATAAATATAAATATAAATATATAAATATAAATAAATATAAATATAAATATAAATATAAATATAAATATAAATATAAATATAAATATAAATAAATATAAATATAAATATATAAATATAAATATATAAATATAAATATATAAATATAAATATAAATATATAAATATAAATATAAATATAAAAATATAAATATAAATTTGGGATGAGGAGAATGAGATCAGATGACTGCTGTTTCGATGATGGTTCCACCTGAAAGTACGTTTTGACCAAAGGTTAACATGGAGCAAGGGGCCTTCATTGTCCACACTGTCATTTCACTCTGCAGCCAGGACGCTTAGTGCTGAAAGTCTCCTCGTTGTGCCAACTGCTGCTGTCTCTAGGCACTCTTGCCCTCCAGCCTTGCCTGGCCTTTTACTACATCTGCAGTTGGCTCCCACTCCCAGTCTCACATCAGCTCTATTTCAACTACCCTGAAGCTTCCTGCTCCACCCCCTTCACCATCTTCTGCCAATGACTCAGCTCCTCTTGTGCACAGAAAATAGATCAGGAGGAATGACCTTATGTATCAGTCTACACATCACACACCCACATGCCCCAACCACACAATCAAACCAACTTGTCTGTGCTCAAAACTATCTCAGTGCAAGAGGTATTCTCTCCACCTGTTCTTTAGATTCTCTCTATGCCTGCTTTTTCAAAGCCTTGTTCCAACAATTATCCCCCTCTGCCTATATCATCAGCTTCTACTTTGCTACTGGCTTTTTCTGATCAAAATATAAATATTCTCAAGTCTCTTCCATCTTTAAAAAAAAAAAAAAAAAGCAAACAAAAAAACCTCCCTTCACAGCGAAGCTTCTGGGAGGTTGGAGGTTTTGAAGAGGCTGCATCACTCAGTATCTGAAATGGAAAGCATAATTGCTTGTTATTTTCAATAAGCAAACTAGAGCCATGCTTGTAAGACAGTCTTTCTGGACAAAGCAAGCTGCAACTCTATATATAGAGAGTTTAGGGAACCAACTGAAATCTCACCCCTGCCCCGCCAGGGCATCATCAAAATGACTCCTTCAGGTTGCAGGCCACATTTTGTTCTTTCTGTAGTATTGATACACTTAGTCTCTCCTTCCTTCTTGAAATGCTCCTTGTACTCTTTATGAGAGACCACTGTCTCCTGGTTTTTCTTCTATCTCTCTGGCCATTCCTCAGCTTCAGTTAATGGCTTTTTGAAAAATCACTCCATCCTTTAAATAAGAGTATTCCTCAGGTTTCATCCTCAGCTTTCTTCCTTCTAAGTCTGTATCATATCCTGCTATACCTCACCTACTCACTGATGGTGCTTGCCATCGCATATTCCCTGATAATTTCAAATCTTTATCTCCAGCTCATAGCCCCCTTCTAAATGGTAGAGTCACATATCTAGCTGCCCACTGGACATCTCCTTCCTGGGGATATTACAAGCTCCTCGTCATAGACCCTGTCTTGCTACCATAATCTATCCATTTGTCCAAATGTTCCTGGGTTTATTCCTTTCCTTATTTCCCACATCCAATCAATGACTATGGTCAGTTTGGCTTTACTCTCAGATGGCTCTTTTCTTTCCATCTTTACTGCTAGGGTCTTAGTTCTCATTATTTCTTACTTGAATTACTGCAGAAGCCCCTTACTTGATCTCCATATTCTAGTCCAGCCTTCTTGCAACACACCGTTTTGATCTCTCTAAATTGGTAGTCATGTCACGTTCCTGTTTTAAATCTTTTGTTTTCCCCCTATTGCTTCCAGGGGGTAAAATACTACTTATCATGGCTTTCAAGGATACCTGTAATCTGACCCCTGCATTCATTTTCCAGCTTTATACTTCCCATGTCATCTTTCCTCACCTCTGCTTGAGCTACATTTGACAGCTTGCAGTTCCTGTTTTATTCAGCCTACTAATAAAGAGCCCCCACCTTCAACATACTGCCCCTTGTCCTTGGAAACTCCCATTCCTTGTCTGAATAATTCATCTGTAAATGCAACTCAGCTGTCTCTTCCTCTGTGGACACTTCTCTGACCACCTTCCCCACCACTAAGCTGATTTAAGTGCCCATCCTGTGTGCTTCCACTTAGCACTTAAATTATATTACAGTCTGACTGCTAACTCCTGAGAGTTAGGGATAAATGTGTTTGTATTCCCAGTACCCCTTACCTAGTGACTGACAGAGAAAGTTCTCATTAACTTTTGATAATTGAACTGATCTTTTTACTTTATCAGGGCCACAATTTTAAATATACACATGTATAGACAGATAGACCAAAAAAAAGTTGAATCTGATCAAGTATCTGGATCCAGCTACTAATTTATAGGAAACATAGAAGACTGGTAAATATGTTACCTGACACCATAGAGTTGCTGTTGACAAAATTTAAATGTGTGAAATTCCATTAAGACAAGCAGCCACATTTCTTTAACTGCAATCAAGAAATTGCAACATGTGAAGCTTGTTTAGATTCTGATTTTTTAACTGTAAAAAAAAAAAAATGACTCAAATATAAACACTGATTGTATAGTTGATATTATATTAAGCAATTATTTTTTTTACATGTGATGGTATTATGCTTATTTTTTTAAATGAGTCCTTATATTTTGAAATACATTCTGACATATTCACAGATGAAATAATAAGATGTCTGGTATTTGTTTCAAAATAATCTGAGGGGCAGAAGTGGGAGGGGATATAGATAAAATTGGATTGGCCATGAGCTGATACTTATTGAAGCTGGGTGATGTCCTATTATGCTATTCTGCCTATTTTTGTTTATATTTTAAAATTGGTACCATAAAACTTTGTGTTAAAATATACATAACAATTTATCACTTTGTTTTTTAAGTGTAGAGTTTAGAAGCATTAAGTACATTCACATTATTGTACAATCATCACCACCACCGATCTCCAGAACTTTTTCATCTTCCCAAACGGAAACTCAGTACTCATTAGTAACTCTCCATTTCCCCCTCCTCTGGTCCCTGGCAATCACCATTCTATTTTCTGTCTCTATGAATTTGACTATTCTAGGTACTTTATGTAAGTGTAATCATACAATATTTGTCCATTGGTATCTGTCTTATTTCATTTAACGTAATGTCTTCAAGGTTCATCCACATTGTAGCATGTATCAGAATTTGATTCCTTTTTAAGGCTGAATAATATTTTATTGCATGTATACACAATGTTTTGTTTATATATTCATTTGTTGATGGACATTTGGATTGTTTCTAAAACTTTCCTGAAGGTACCCTATAATGAATATTCTTATATATGAAGTATGTTAATTATAGCTATCTTGCTCAAAGACCGGCAGAGAGCTTCTAATGTCTGTAGGCACCAGATCCCAAGGCTTTAGAGATTTTGAAGATCTGCAGTCCACACAAGCCAGGAAGTGCCAGAGACTGCAGAGGGGGAGGTAAAAAGTTAAGTATGTGGAAAGGAAGTTACATTTGCTGTTTAGGATTACTCAGAAAAGCTCTTGTTCTCATTGCCCTCTCCCACCTTCTAGGCAGCTTTTCTACTTCCTGAGCATCCCTACGCAGTTATATTTCTAACACATGTAGCCCTGCCAAGAGTATTTTTACCCTAACCTCAGGAATTACTTTCAACCCGTTTTATGTCAAAAATAAGTATGTCTCTTATGAATTAAAAAAAAAAAATCCTCTTAATATGTTTCTGTAGGTGGTAAACCAAATTAGAATGTGAGCCGAACCAAAAGATGTTTGAATCAAATATTAAGCTGAAATTTGGTCTTGCTCATTTGTTTTTTGGAGAATTATTCTTTAGACATCTTAAGGAGCAATGTGGGGAGTAAGACAGGTAGGGGCTGGGGGAGGGGGTGAGATCTGGTCCCAGGTTAACCTTGAGGTACTGGGTACTTGGAGTTCTGGAACAAATTTGGAATTTTAGATATTTTCTAGAATGAGTATTGTTTATTTACTCTACTATGTGGCCCAGATTCCAGACCCCTTAGGCAAGTCCAAAACTGTTCCCACTATCTCTGGGTTCTCTAAATTGAGAACAGACAAGAGTGGATCTTGGCTTCTCTGATCAGGACTGCCCTGAACTCCAGGAAACTCTTACACATCTCTCATTTAACTCTAAACTCTATTTATAGTCTCAAGAAGAGGACTGTCTTTTGGTTGGATATTGATCATCTTGTACTTATTGTATATTTGTCACAGACCCCTTTATCTTTGCTACGAAGGCCCAGTTTGGTTTTGTTTTTAAGGTTTTGGAGGGTTTTTTTGGCTTTTTATTTACTTTTTATTTTTACATATTTGTAGATTCACATGCAGATGTAAGAACTAATACAGTGATTCCATGTATCTTTTACCCAATTTCCCCCAAGAGTAATATCTTCCCAAACTAATATTATAATATCACAACCAGGATATTGATATTGATACAATCAAGAGCGCATTTTCATCACTACAAGGATCCCTCTTATTGCCCTCTCATAGTCACAGACACTTTGCTTCTGACCCCACCTCTCCTTAGTCCCTGCCACTACTAATCTTCTCAATCTTTATAATTGTTTCATTTCAGGAATGTTATATAAATGGAATCATACAGTATATAATCTTTGGTGTTCAGCTTTTTACATTCAGCATCATTCTTTGGCGATCAATCCAGAATGTTAGGATATCAATAGTCTGTTCCTTTTTATTGCTAATTAGTATCTAATGGTCCAGATATATACACAGTTTGTTTAACAATTCACCTGTTGAAGGACATCTGGATTGTGTCCAGTTTGGGGCTATTACAAATAAACCTAAGTAGATAAATATTTTTGTACAGTTTTCATATGAATATGTCTTCATTTCTCTGGAGTAAATGCCAAAAGTGCAGTAACTCTATTGTGTGGTAGTTGCATGTTTAGTTTTATAAGAAATTGCCAAACTATTTTCCAGCTTGGCTGTACCACTTTAAATTTCCACCATCAATATATGAGCGATTCGGTTTCTCCAAATCCTCACCAGCATTTGGTGTTATCATTATTTTTTTTATTTTAGCCATTCTGATACCTCTTTGGTTATAATTTGCATTTCCCCGATGGCTAATAATGTTAGACGTCTTTTCATGTGCTTATTATAGGTATATCTACTTCAATGAAAGTTTTTGCTCATGTTCCATTTGGATTGTTTGCTTTTATTTAACTCTTGAGTTTTGAAAGTTCTTTATATGTTCTGGATATTAGTTCTTCGTTGAATATGTGGTTTGCAAGTGTTTTCTCCAACTCTATAACTTGTTTTTTTCCATCCTTTTAACAAGGGCCTTTCACAGAACATTTTTAATTCTGATGAAATCCAGTTTATCAACTTTCTTTTTATAGATTATGTTTTAGATGTCAAGTCTAAGAATGCTGCCTAGCTCTATATAATGAAGATTTTTCTCCTAGGTTTTTTCCTAAAACTTTATAGGTTACATTTTACATTAAAGTTCTTGATACATTTTCGATTTGATTTTTTCTGTAACGTATGAAATTTAGGTAGAGGCTAATTTTTTACTTATTTTTTACTCATTTTTTACTTGCTCTAGCACCATGTGTTGTCAAGGCTCTTTCCTTGGCATATCTGTGTGGGTTTGCGTTTCTGTTCTGTTGACCTATATGTCTGTACCTCCACCAATATCACACACTTTAGATTACTGTAAAATATGGCTTAAAATTGTTTTAGCTATTCTTATTCTTTTGTCTTTCCATATGTATTTAGAATAATCTCATCTGTATCTACAAAAATTCTTGCTGGGATTTTAATAGGAATCCATTAAACCCATATGTCAATTTGGGGAGAATTGACACCTGTATACTCTCTTGAGTCTTCTAAACCATGAGCATGTATGATCAGTATTGAGTGCTTCTGTATACCTACTGATTTTCTGTCTAGTTCTTCTCCCTATTGTCGATAGAAGAGTGTTGAAGTCTCCAACTATGATAATGGATTTGTTTCTTTCTCCTTTTATTTTTACCATCTTTTGCTTCACCTGTTTTACAGCTCTGTTGTTTGATGCACACACATTTTAGGGCTATGTCTTCTTGGTGAAGTGACATTTTTATCATTATATATTATCCCTCAGTGCTCTGAGTCACTTTATTTAATATTAATGTAGCCACTCTACCAGGTTTCCTTTGACAAGTATTTGCATGACAATTTTTTTCATCCTTTTACTTTCCACCAGCCTATATTATTATATTTGAAGTGAATCTTTTTTAGATAGTATACAATTGGGTTATGTTTTTAATCCAATCTGCCAACCTCTGTCTTTTAATTCATGTATTCAAATCCTTTATATTTCATGTTATTATTTGTAGGTTACATTTGAATGTTTTTTAAAATTCCATTTTAAGTGTCTCTAGTGTTTTGTATTTTTAATCATAGCATTTTTTAGCATCTCTTTGTGTAGCATTTTTAATGGTTGCACTAGGTATTATATATATACACACACATCACAGTCTGCTGGTGTCGTTTTAAGTCTTGCTAGACTGCTTCTTTCCTGGTTCTTTGGCTAAAGAGAACAGGCCTTTGTTGGTCTTTTCTTGTCTACTTCCATTGGCATTTCCAGGTTGCTGTTGTCTTCAGCTTCAAGTCTAGGATATATGAGATAAAAAGAACATCCAAGTAACTCACCAACATGTCATTCCTCATATTCCGAGGTCTCTAATCAATCTGCCTTTTCCTCTCTACCTTTCAAAGTCTGTTTGTTTTGTATATAATGTCTGAGGTTTTCAGTTGTACTTAGTGGGAGAAATAGGGAAAAGTACATCTACGCTGTCTTTCCAGAAGTGGAAGTTTCTCCCAGTTTTATTTTTGATCTAACATAGAATTAAGGTTAATTTTCTTTTTCTTTACTATTCTGAATATAACTATGACTCTGACTGACCCAGCCCTCTGGATACATCCTTGGATTTTACCTCATAGGAAGTGTGGGCTCATAGCTAGACTGTCACAGTTTTAGGCCAGTGCCTTTAATCCACACCAACTTTCTTTCCTATGCCTTTATTCTCCTTTGATGGCTTCAATTTCAGAGAGCTGCTGCTAGTAGATACCTCTTAGCCACAAGAGGTGCTAAGTAGTTCAAGCTAAGCCTTTTTTGTTCTTCCTCAAGCCTCTATCTTTAATTTAATATTAGAAAACTCAAAGCCATTTATCTAAACCTAGATATAGATGTGATGACCCAGTTGTATTTTTTTAAGCCATGTCTTCCCAGTTGCATGGAAACTTAATCAGTATCAAATATTGTTTTTATTTAAATTTTTGTTTGTATTATACAATAACTTTGTGGGAATCCGTATGGAAATTTTAAAAATTGTCATCCTCCTAATGAATCTAGTTGCCATTCTATATTTGGGGTTATTGAAAGTAATCTGTAATCAGTATAGCTTTAAGAAAGGAATGTTATAAGTGCTTTCTAAAGGAGATGCACTCTCAGAGTCTTAAGGTGTTTGAATCCATGAACTAAACTTTCTTAGTGTAGATGTTTGCTTTTGATTAATAGCTTAACTTTTAAAACAATAGCTTATACATTTATATAAAATTTCCTAGAATAAAAATACTAGTAAATACATGTTAACAATCTTTGGGTAGTAAGGTACAAGTGGTTTCTTCTTTTATCTTCCTTCTAGCCTATATTTTTCAAGTTTTCAAAAATGAGCTACTTTTGTGATACATAAAAATAGATATGTGCATATTCTTTAGCTAATTAGAAAATGTTTATTAACCATCTGATATATATTTTTATATATTTTTCTAGGCTTCATAGCTGGGCAAGAAAATTACTAAGTACTTTCTCCAAAGGCAAGGGCCATATCTTTTAAAATTATGTAGACTATGATATCTGCCATGTGCCTTCTATATAGAGAGGTCTGGGAAATAACTGTTGAATGAATAGAAGCCATTATTCCTAGCTTTGAAGGAAAGCATTATATTTTATTGGTTGTAAAGCTTTGGGTTTATAGTCCTCGCACTGGTCTTGGTATACTTCTCTGCTTAAGTATTAGCTCACATTCAGTGAGCAAGTTGTGTCTATTCTGTCCTTTAATTCTAGAATTAATCATTTGGCATAATAAAACCAAATATTGTTTCCTAAAATAATGATAATAGGATAGACAAAAAAGCACGCACAATATAAATCCAAAGCATTAAACAGTAATTTAAAAATTAAGCCCTTGCTAATTTATTATTAGATTGTCAGAACAGTCTACATGTGTATTAGACATAACAGGTGCTAAAGCAATATTTGAAAACTGACTAAATGAATGAAATCTTATGGATTAAAGAATTTTAAGTAATATCCTGAAAATCTGCATGGGAAGAAATTATGAGTAAAAGGAAGCTAAACTAAAATCAGTGCCTTTTCCAACCAAGACCTAAGAATATTAAGGATCTTTTCAGTGACTTTTAACTTGTGATTTTGTAGGCGCAACAAGTCCTATAAATTAAAGAATTTTTGTATTTATGATACATTATTATGTAACAAATGATAATTTTCAGTAGCTTTTATTTTACTTAGTATAATAGCTTACTTAGTTTAATAGGTTTTATGTGAAAGTAATCTATGGACTTTTCCTTATGAAAGATTGAATATAGATAAGCTCACCAAAGTACTAGATTTTCTAAAAATATAAGTCTAGAGTTTTGAGAGAAGTGCATGTGCACACAAGACCTGGGAAGTGGAGAGAATGGGGATAAATTTGTTGACTGGAAAATAGGCTAGAGGATGGAAATTAATAGACCTTTAGGAGGAAAAGGATTCCAATGAAAAGTAATAGTCTTAGCACAGTCATGACATGGAAAAGCTGACTGAAAAGTCACTATTTGGTCTAGCCACTTACAAACTTTCTAAATAAGAAATAGAACCATTTATTTAAATGAAAAAAACTTATGCAGAACACTAATATAGAAATATACAAAAGCTGAGTAGTTTTAGTTGAAACAGGGTTGAGACTATAGGAACCAAACCCCATCTTCTTTGGCTTCCCTTTTCACTATTCCAGTGGGCTCTAGGGAACACGGTTTGAAAACAACTTATCTAGTCTATGCTTATTTAGAACCGTCCCTCCCCTCAACATCCAATGGATCCTGACCCTTACGCAGGTGTTAGACATTAATTTGAAAGCAGGAAGCATTTTTCTCAGGCTTATGAAGATGGAAGGTATTTTAAGGAATATTTTCTTACCCCATACCAGAAGAAAGTATTTCACTGCTAAGATTACCTGCTGGAAGAATCACTCCACTTACTTGAGATTCTTCTTCCCTTGACCCTCTTTGGGGGCTGGCTTTGTGTTTTTTAGCTCTTGAATGTGGTCTCTCAACTAGCCAAGCAAAATCTGCAGGTGCTGGTCCTGGGCCGGAAGCACATGCTAACACCGTGTGCGCGGTGGAGAAAGGATGAGATGGAAAAGGTGCAAAAGCAAGCTAGCTGTTTCTTTGCTGATAACATGTGAGTACTGAAGGTAATAAGTGAATTACACTAGGCTTCACCATCTGCTTGTTAGTTACCTATCTGTATTTTTAAAGTACATATATGTATGTATACTCAGCCTCATTTCAAAGAAAAAAAGATTTGAGACCCTTACAAAAATAATTTCTACAGCAGAATAAACTTAAATAGATTATATTAAGAAATCAGGATAAAAGAAGAATGAGAGGAAGGTAGAGTCAGAAGTGAGATTAGCATGCTTTAAGGTCCTAAATATATCATTTAACAAATGTTTTACAAATATGAGCACTTTCTATATTCTTGGAAAAATAACAGTGAACAAGACCTAGTCCCTGATCTCTTATGACTTCTAGGCAGTGGTCAGTTCTATGAAGTCAATAAAGCAGAGTAAGTAGATAGAAAGGGATTAGATGGGGATAATTCAGAGGGTAACAGGTGGAGTGGTCAGGGAAGGAGTGGGAAAGTCTGAAGGAATGGAGTCATTTTAGAAGGAGAGAGGTGTTGAGAAGGACATATTAAGTAGAGAGAACATAAGTGTTCAAAAAGCCCTGAGACAGGAATGAGCTTGACATGTTTAAGGAAAACAAGCAGGTCAGTGTAGATGGAAAGAGGATTGAGGTCAGAGAGAAGACAGGAACCACATTAGAGAGGACTTTGTGGGCTCTTCGGCAAGCAAGGGGCCTGGATTTTATTCTAAATATAAAGAGAATATTGCTATGAGCTACAGCTTTCCAGGAAGCCAAAGGAACACGGAAAACATGGTCAGCAACAAAATGTCATGTGTCCAAAAATTAAGAAGAAAGCAGCCAAGGAGGAGCACAGATCCTCAACAGCACAAATGCATTTGTTTTTATACTATATGCTGACAAAAGTTTATTTCCAGCTTTGCATGGATAAGAAGTGCGCTTCAGCCCCAAGTCCCCTAGGTTTCATTAGGCTGAATGTGATAACTTCAAAATTCGTCAGTATTCCTCAAATTATTTATTCTTATAAAGGTAAAATGACTCTTGAAGCATGAAGCAGGAGACTAACCCCTCATTCCTTTTTCCTTTAGCTAAGTTTTTTTATTCATTCATGGGAGAGGTGCTTCAATCTTTCTAAAAGTAGAAGACAGTAATTATGTTCTTCATACAATCACGTTAGACAACACAGGGTAAACATTAGAAGTACAGGCTCAGGAATTTGTCTATCCAGTTTCAGGTCATGGCCCTGCCACCTTCTATCTGGGAAGGTGTTTCCCTTCTCTGTGTCTTTTTTTCATCTGTTACCCTCATGGGGATGTTGTGAAGATTAAACAACCGAATAGTTGTATATGATACATATACAACCTCTGGCACAGCACCAAGTACATGGAAAGCATGTAAGTTGCTATAATTATCATTATTAGTTTTCTTAGGTGGAAGAATTAGATAAATGCAAAGTGTTATAACCAAGAAGCCTGTTGGAAATTGGTTTTGTGCTTGATTTGGGGCCTGTGTTTATTGTAGCCACTGACGTTCCAAAACCAGTTGTAAAGGTTGATTCAGTAGCTTTCTGTGGCTTTGAATTTGAATATTAAAATTTTAACATTAACTCTGTTTTCCACTAATGTGCCAAAGAAACCTTTTCAAATATACTCTAGAGTGATTATAGTGAGTCCCCACATAACTCACCCAGCTCCAAAAATTACCGTTTGCTAATCTTGTTCTGTATAACTTTTTTTTTCCTCTCTTTTTCCTGGAAATTTTTAAGGCAGATTCCAGTCATTTTGTCATTCAACTTGAAATACTTCAGTGTAAGATAAACAGAAAATAGTCCTACTTTGGGTCATTTGGGTCAAGACATAAGGCATATCCCATGTTGCAGTTTGAATCTCCTGAGTCAAGGTAGCTACTGCCGTTTTTACGGCACATGCACTAAGGTGGTAAGTGCTGATGCTGAGGGTTCACTGGAGACTGAGTCACTGGCTCTTGTCAAAGCAGGAGATGCGTTTGGCTGCTGATCTGGATAACTACCCAGAAGCTGCTTTGAGGTACTAGTTTCAGCTTTGGGGAAGCCTGTTATTTTTGGTAGCTTGCAAGAAAGTGTCATCTTGTCCTACCAGTATTATGAATGTTCTTGAATTTGAGTGAAGAGTGGGTGGGAAAAGTGTGCTCTGTTCTGGATGGGGCAAATCAGAAAAACGCCCTTGGAACACAGAGAACCAACATTTGAGTGTGAAGAGAGAATCCTTTTCCCTAGTGGGAAAGCCCAATTGAGGTATTAAGTGTCTGAAGCATTAGCATTCCCTTCCACTTGTCTTTCCATCTATGTTCTGGATAGTGTTGCCTGCCAGCTAAGGTGGTTCATAAGTATTACTGAGGTCATGTTGGTTAAGAACACAGAGCACCTCTGAGGGAAGTAGAATAAGTAGTCAAAAGCATGGTAAAGAATGCTGTCCTCTGCCTCCTTGGGAGTGTGCTTGATTGTGTTCTTATGTCTGGCACAGCTCAGAGGATGATCCGTTCCTTCTGTATGCCACACTGCATTCAGGGAATCACTGCAAGTTTATCACAAAAGATTTGATGCGTGACCACAAGGCCTGTCTATCTGATGCCAAGACCCAACGCCTGTTCTTTAAGTGGCAGCAGGGACATCAGCTGGCCATTATTAACAGGCTTCCAGGATCAAAAATAACCTTTCAGGTATGTTTTCTGTTTCTAATGTCAACAGAATCGAGTACACAGTAAAAATGTGACACAATGAATGCTACAACTAGTTGAAGTTTTTAAGTGTTTTATTTTTCTCAGTTTTAGTTTGGTATTTGGAATTAACCAGTTCCTGGAAACAAAGTCTGCTAGAGCAAAAGTTTTAATAGGTCAGCACCACATTAACTGACATATTGAAAACACCTCATCACTTGTTATTAATTACAGCTTTTCATACATGGTTATTATTTCCCTATTTATTTGTAAAAGCTCAAAATTCCTTATCTGTTAGGGTTTGTCAAACATCTACTTCTGCTAAGAAACTCCATTTTCCTGTTTAGTTCACTTCTATGGCATGGTCTCAGTTGAGTTTTCCTTTGATTCTTGTGAAGATACCCTTAAATATAAGGAAGTCTCTTGTGTGAAAAAGCAAAGGAAGACAATCCAAAGGGAAATTATTATAGAAAAATGTGCTAGCCAATAATAAATATGGTCCAATGGTTAAAAAATATACAAAACAACAAATTTATAGGAAATATAGTATCAAATGCTAACACAGAGATACTGTCATCAAAATCAAGACTGGGGAAAAAATATAAGACAATTGACTTGATTTTCTCAACAACAAAAGATTGCAAGAATAGACATGGAAAAAGAAGCTCTAGATTAAGAGAATTGAGAGATAATCCAGTTAGTCACAGTGTAATACAACCTTATTTCAATTTCTTTTCAGACAAACTGAAAAATATATGTGCACACACATAGTTGGCAATGTAAACAAATTTGATGTTAAGGAATTATTCTTAAATGTAATAATGGTACTGATCTTATATTTATAAAATAAGTCCTTATCTTTTAGAGATACATACTGAATTATAGAAGAAATGATATAATATGTCTTTGGGTGTGAGAGGGTCGAGGGCAAGAGAAAGAAGTGGGTAAGGTATGGATGAAATAAAATTAGCCTTGAGTTGAAAATGGTTGAAGCTGCATAATGGTACATTGTACGATTTCTCTATTTTGTATATTTGAATTTTTCCCTTTTATATACAAAACCGATAAGGGAACAAAAGGAATACTGTATCAAGTGTGTGTGTGTGTGTGTGTGTGTGTGTGTGTGTGTACCTGGCAAGGGTCCTTAACCTTAAGAATGAACTCTCCCAGAAAAGAAATTGCTAATGTTAGGGTTCCTCCTTAAAGAGCTAGGTGCTCTTTGAAAATCCATTGTTAATTAACACAGAGAAGTCCGAAAGGAAGGGAAATGGCCAGGTATCCCTTTAGTGTTGTTCTCAATGTTTGGTTCCCTTTTTAATTCAACAGCATATTCTCAGCTATGACACAGTGGTGCAAACAACTGGAGACTCATGGCACATACCATATGATGAAGACCTGGTGGAAAGATATTCCTATGAAGTGCCAACCAAATGGCTTTGCCTTCACCGAAAGACATAAAGACTGTCAGTCAGCTCCATGCTAACCTTGTTTGGGTGCCCTCCTGGTTCACCTCCAAGCTCTTAAGTTGATCCTTGTTTAGATCATTGCTTCTGCCCTAGTTGACTGGTTTGTCCTGTTTGGTTCAATTAGTTTGTATGTCAGCAACTTGATTTTTTAAATTAAATGAGTTATAATATCTTTTCATAACTAGCTGCATTTTCCCCCCTACCATTTATTTTTGGAGGCATAGCCAGAGTTAGGGAAGCCAGTGCAGAGCAAAGCCTATATTTCCCTTATTGGGCCATCTATTTCACTTACTTGGGAGACAGGTGCTTCTGGTATTCATTTTGCTACTCCTGTCCTCACCTTACAAGTTCACCTATAGCAGAACCAATCCATCTGGCCCTGAAATATGGGTTGTTTCTAAACCCCTTCTTCCATTTCTGATATCATCTCATCTTCTACATGTTATCTCCTCCTCATGTTGATAAACTGGCCACCATTCTGTGATGTCTTTTCCAAATTGGTTCAACATTTTGTGAACATTATTAATTCCATCACTTGGTATAAGGGCTTTCTAAAGCATACAGATTATTTTCATCTAATTAAATATGACTTAGTTTAACAAAATGATTAAGGTTTAATAGTTACCTCTGTTTTACCCCCTTGCTAGCCAACCGACACCTAACTGGGCCTTGATTTTGGCTGAAAATATTCATGTCTGCAACACTTTATGACAGTTATTTTCATACTCATACATACCATATGATTTAATATTCAAGAACGGGCAAAATCAGCCTATGGTGATAAGAATCAGAGTAGTAGTTGCCTGAGGAGAGGGGCACAAGGGGAAAGTTCTGAGTGATGCCAACATAGTTATATGTACATATGAGTCAAAATTCACACTAAACACTTAAAATTGATGTATTTACAATGTACCTCAAAAAAAGTATGTTAGCCTAAAAAAAGATTTACATTAAAAAAAGACTTCATTTATATAAGACAGTATACATGGATATAAGTAGGACGTGTGTTAATGAATAGAGACCATTCAAGAAAAACAGAGAGTATGTTTCATCTTCTTATCAATTTACTTGATTCGACTCTGCTGCACACCTAAAGAGCTCTCCAGGA
Organism: Macroglossus sobrinus; assembly: GCA_004027375.1. Lineage (NCBI taxonomy): Eukaryota > Metazoa > Chordata > Mammalia > Chiroptera > Pteropodidae > Macroglossus > Macroglossus sobrinus. Next base: position 375,804 of record PVKZ01000207.1, read on the forward strand.
AAGTATTTGATAATTGAGAGCATTGAAAGATTCTGAGTCAGAAAGTTCTCATAAATCCAATGTGCTTATTTTCTAAATTTCATGCACTACATACTTAGAAAACTTTCAGTGAACTAAACTTTTTTTTAAGGAACTATCCTAATTTTAAGAAAATTTTTAAAAAGAAAAGAGCATTTGTTTTCTAATAGCCTAATGCAGATTTCTCACAAGGAACACAATAGCGATGGGGGAGGATACAAAAAGAAGCTAGAACTTTAGAGCAAGAGTAAACCTTAAAGTACATAAAGTCCAACAGTAAGTAACATTTTATAGAGGAGGAACAGACCCAGGAAGATGGACTGCCTTCCCTGGATCCCACAGCTAGTTAGAAGAGACATTTCAATCATAACGTACCTCTTCTGATTCCTAGCCAACTATTCTTTCTTCTACTATACACTGTGATTTAGGCTAAAGTAGTTTATAAAAACTCAGACAGACTGAATGGTAGAACATCTAGTATTTACATTTAGAAATTTTGTTAGCCCCATAAGAGAAAAGGAGAATGAGAGGAAGGGAACGGGGATTACCTTTTTAAGGGCCCACATTTCCAGAATGGCTGTCAGTGTAGAAATTGCGGTGGGGAAATTACATTATTTTTGAACTCTTTAATACCATTCAAAAACAAAACCCTAATATCTGCTTGAAATAAATTGAGATGCATCTGTCTTTTGTCTAGGGGTGGGGGAACCATTCTAGGACTGCTCAGAGTAAATCACACTAACACAGGACCCTGGGGTACAGGAATTCTCTGAGTAAAGGCAGCTGGTACCAAACATTTAGGCTGCCTGGCTGTCTTTTTGTATTCTGGTCACCTGAGTGAACAAGCTGTCATGCAAGGTCCTAGACACTATGGGACGAAGAAATTCTTTAAAAGGCTGTCGAGAAGACTGATAGTGTCTTTAAAGTCAGCTGTAAACAATGAAGGTTTGGAAAGGGCACTGACTGCCACTGAAAAATATTTCTAAAGAGTTTTGTGCTTCCCTCTGGCATGCTTCTGAATTTATACTATCTTTTCCTCCTGCTGTTTTCACAGCTAGTAAGGAGAAAATCTCAAAGGAGAACCCTCAGGTGCCTTGCCCTCCTCGTGAAATAAACTTTTCAAGTTTGCACTTATAAATATAATTTGTTTCCTTGTTCCTCTAGCAGGTTTCTGCCTAAAGTACTATAAAATATATCTTACATGTTCATGTTAGATTTATTTTTCCGTGATGGTTTCATTCTAAAGCAGAAATGGAAAGGATGGGTGAATTTGTGTAGGCACCTGAATTCCGGTCCATCACTGAGTGTCTTATCTTCATTTGCTAAAGATCAAAATTATCAGGGTAATTAAGGGCAAAACTAAACAGGGTCCAGATCTGGTATTTTGCATATCCTTCAGCAGTTTGGAATTCAGAGTGAAAAACATCTAAGGGAGTCCTTGTTTGAACAACTGGGAGTATAAGAACATAAATTAATATGATGAAATGGTGGCATTTAGATTCGGGTATTCTTTCCAGGATGGGAATGACTTAAGCAGATAGAATTCTTAGTAAGAGGGACATTCAGCTGCTGGAGCCTCGCGTAGCCCACAGGTTGAGAGCACGATTGACAGATAAAATACAGGACCCCCAGTTAAATCTGAATTTCAGATAAATAACAATTTTTTTAGTATAAATATTTCCCAAGTATCGCAGGGACAAATACTAAAAATATTCATTGTCCATCTGAAATTCACATTTAACAAGGCAGCTATATTTTAATTTGCTAAATCTGGCAGCCTTAGGTGAGAATTACATGGGAGAGTGAGGGGTAGTGAGAAATGAAGCATCTATGTAGCCCAGCAGCCCTACAGGAGGCAGGAGGGAACAAGGATAAGAAAAGGACTAAACGGCACCTGGCGAGGAATAAGAAGGGAGAGAAGACCAGCTTTTCCCTGCTATATGACAAGCAGCCAATGACAAGCAGTCTGCTTGAGTCTATACTATATAAAAGAAGGGAGTTCCATTAAAATATAAGAGATCTACTTAGAAGAAACCATAGAAAATAGTGGGATGAAAGACGACATGAGACAAGAACACCAAAGGGTAAATGTAGTAAATCTTGAGAAATAATCTTTAATTTTCTCTTATCATGTCTATTTTATGGTGTTTCAAGATTCCCTGAAGCCCTCTCTCCCCAAATTTGTTGACAATATTTGATCTAGTGGGTGCTTCCAGAGACTCGGCATACACAACTCGCTTTCAACCGGGAACTGAAATAAACAGGAAGATAATTATCTAGTCACTGATGGCAGCTAAAAATAGTTCTGCTATCAGAGTACTCTCAGAAGTACAATGTTATCAAATGGATTAAGTTATTAAAATAACCATGATAATTTGTTGTAAATAGCAGTCATAGGAAGGCTTTTTGGTAGCTTCTAACTAGAAAGTTGATGTAGAGTTCATTTCAACCACATTAAAATAACTATCCAGTCACCTCTTTGGTGTTAGTTAAAATGCAGCCCAAGAAACAAATATTTGAGACATCATTGAGAGGGGCTTCAATTTCTAATATGGCAGAGACATAAGTTCATTTTAAAGAGAACAGGTGAGAGTGCCCTATCACTCTCAGCTGGACTAGAACATTACTAGGTGTCAAGTTTAGTTCACATCTACATATTTAAAGTCCATTATCAAAACAGGTTTCTTGTGTTTTCTGTGAGGGCACCAGAACAGAGATGTCAGTTTCCTGGTAGGTACTAATGGAATTCCCTGACAATTCTGCTGTTCATTTGGCTCTCTGGGGCAGAATGATATCCTGGCCTAGGAGAACAGAATGGGGACTCCCCCTCCATAAAACAGGTTCATCTGGAAGTGGTTATAGCAGATCTTCTGAAAGGTAAGTGCTTTGTCCATATTTGTTGCTTAAGATACACTGTATTACTAATTCTTTAACAATGAATCATTTTTATATTTTCTTCTTCTTTTCAGTGACCTTGTCCTAGGATCCAAAGCTGTCCTAGAATCCTATCTTCTGCTCCAAAGCTGAGCAGTCTATTGCTATTAAATTTCTATGCATCTGTGTGTCTATTAGAGATGTATATTTATAATTTTAAAGGATTATCTCTGTGAATTCTTAAGTAACACTTTTTTACCTAACAAAATGAAAACTTTTCCTCGTTCTAATTTTCTACCACATCTTCCTCATGTACTCTAATCATAATCATGGAAATTCATAAAGAGCAACAGCTAGGTTAAGCTAAAACATTGCTTATTATTCACATAGCCGTATAGTCACAAACTACTCTTCAAGACTTCCTTGTGTTCAGACAGAAATATATATTCCAGAAAGCTCTCTCTCCAATAATAGTTATTGGCTCAAATAAAGAGTCATGTACTTTGGCACTTAGTTCTGTTCTGGCAGGAGTGGTCAAATCTTTGAAGAAATGGGTCTTTTCCAAGTTAGGCCCTCTGAGTTGAAGAACTCCTAAAAAAATAAACTCTGATCAGACCAAGAGAAAGTCTCAGGAAAAATTGTCACTTTATACAGATAAAGAGCTTTTTATCTTTTAAAGCAAATATCATGGCTCTTGTTTTTGTTGACACACCAAGGGAAGTTTATATAAGGAAATCAGTATTGAACAGTTTGTGCTTTATAAATGTCAATAGGTTCTTTTTTCCCTTTCATTCCCACTGCCATTATCCCCAGAGATTTCAACAGCTTTCATATTCTGTTCTCATTGTTTCTTAACCTCTTAAATTGATTTTTGGGCCCCTGTGAGATGGCCAACTTGCACCTTTTAAATTAATTAAAAGTGCTTCAGTTTCTGGATTTCAAACTTTTTTAAAGTTCTTCATTTTGACCACAATCTGCTTACCTGCCCGCCTCCTTCATTCCAATCATCAGTTAGTTCCTTGGCCTGTTCTTAGACCTATCCCTTCCTCACCCAGTGCCCTCTATTGTCATCCCCTTCTGGCTTTACTAGCCTTCTCCATCCCCACTCCTCTTAAAAAGCATTCATCTCAGGAATGGCTTCCATAACACTGCAGATTCTGTTATTCATTTTACCCCCAGTGGTGTCCATTTTAGCAATTCTAAACCTATTTTGGGATAGCCCCAGACTGTTCCTCTTCCTCCACTCCTGTACACCGTGCTATTGTTAGAAAAGTCAGGAAATTATACTGCTGGAACTTCACTCCCATTTAAAGGCCTTTTTTTCCTTCATATTTCATTGAATTCCATTCATTTCCTGCAGAACTCTATCAGCCTTTGCATTTTTAACTTTTGAATAGTAGCTCATCTCCCGGAGCCTCCATTTCCTTTTCTGTTAAGTGAGGAAGATGGGCTACAGCGGTACTTCTCAATCTTTAATGGACAGAGCCACCAGGATCTTGTTTAAAATGCTGAATTCAGGTCAGGTGTGCCTGGTGATGCCAATGCCGCATACTATATTTTGAGTACTATTTCTAGTAGCCTCAAATAAGCTCCAAAGTTATTTAAAAATAATAATACAACACTCGTGATTTTCTAAGTCCTGAGTCATAACCTCATTATTCTCTCTCAGCAGATGACTTAACCAGCATCTAAAAGCCATCTGTTAGGAGTCTCTTCAGCAAATTTTGTCCTTTCAAATAACTTTCCTATCCTTACCCTTTTCTTTTCTAAATTACTACCTGCCTCCGTACTTACTGTCCCTTCTTGCTGACTTGGGACCTTGCTCTCTGTTAATCCCTTTCCAATGGCTCTTTTCCCATCTAACACAAATACCTTTGGGCTTCTAGCCTAAAGGAAACTATTCCCTAGGGACAGTTTAATAGCCAAACTTCTCAGAGGAAGGAGCCATCTCTCCAATTCCACGTTTGCATGAGCATTTCCACCTGGATAGCCTATGGACCCTCAAACTCAGCCACTTAGAAAGCAACTCATCTTTGCCACAACAAAACAACCTCCCACATTTTATTTTTCCTGCTCCTTCTCCCCTACTTGCATACCTAATCGTGTTGATTTTACCTTCAAAATGTTTGTTGCAGCCTAGTTATTCAATTGACTACTTTTCCAAAGAATTCTTTTTAAAAAAGTTTGTACATCAAGATACTCATAATGTTATCAATAATAATAAAAATGGAAATAACTAAATGATCAAAACAAGGGGAGGAGAAAGTAAATATAATTTTAAATGTTACAGTGATTAAAATGATATTTTGTATGTTGGCGTGGATTAAATGAAAAAGCATTTACAAAATGGTATGTTAGTGTGATCCCATGTTTTTAAATAAGGAAGGGTGGGGGGCAGGGAGAAGATACTTGGAGAATACTTTCTGAAAGAAATTACATTTTGTTGATTCTAGAATGTTAATAGGTATTTTTGGCTGTTGGGATTGTGGATAATTTTTACTTCTTTTCATCTTCTGCAGTCTGAAATTATTACAGTATGTGTAATAGAATGTTAGGACTCTTCCTGCCTCACTTTCCACTGAGGCACAAATACAGTGGATACCAAGACTCCCAGGTGAGTGTGAGGCAGACACCACATATGTAGAAATTACAAAAGAATAGAGAAGCTGACTCCTGGCCCCTCAGCCAAGCCAAAGTTATAAAAGAGTCAAAGAAAGGAAAAAGATAAAGAAGTTTCTTTGGAGTCATTGCCAGCCTTCAAGTTTCTTGGGTGCCCTCTTATCCCTGGACCCGGGGAAAGACACCTCAGTAGGAAGACTTGGGGCTCTTCCTACAGCAGGGAGGGCCCAGACAGCTGCCTGAGGAAGCCGAAGCATCTGCGGATGGGGCCTGACTCTGCCTGCAAATGTAGAGGATGATGAAGAGCTGATAAGGGGCATTGGAAAGGGGCCAGAGAGGGCTGCTGCCTTGGAATTGGCCTGCACTGCTGGTTTCCTGAGGGTGAGATGGGGTCAGACAGGTGGGGAGAGAGCTTAGACTTGTCTTGGTCTGGAGAGGAACTGTTTGCCCAGGGCAGTTGAGGAAGGAGCTAAAAGTGGTCACCTACATATAGAGAACTACTGAAGAGCCTGGAAAAATGGCCAAGAGGGGAAGCATTAGGTTTAACCATCTGCCAGGCTCACCAGAGACCAGCTTTATGTATCTGCCAGTCCTAAAAACCATTGAGCCACCCACCCTTACTCGTCCACCCCATCCTAGCCCTCCACTGCCCATGGTCCACCTTGGTTTGGGGTCGGGTGAGCTAGAGTGATTAGAGAGGAAAAACCAACCATGTCTTCACCCCTTTTCCACTGGAGGCTTTAGTCTGAAACCCACCTAAGCTGGCAGAGTAGAAATGATGTGATGCTGTTTGGAATTCTTATTGTTATAGAATGGAATATTCTAATTTCTGAAGAGACTGCCTTTGTTACTTAAAGTGACTATAGCTGTGTATATTATCTAAGAGGAACAGAGAAATAATGGAACCTGCCAGTTTTCATCTAGAGGCAGGAAAGATTAAAATGAGAGAACAAAAATCAAGTTTTATCAATCTCTTCATCATGCTTCTTACCAGAACCCAGATGTCCCCTTGTGCCCACTTCCATCATTTCTTGCCCTCACAAAGGTAATCCCTATCTGATCTTCTAACAGTATAGATTCATTTTGTCTGTTTTTGTAATTTATATAAATGGAATCATTCAGGATGTGCTCTTCAGCTCGCTTCTTTGACTCTTATGTGAGGTTCATCCATATTGTCGCATGTATTGATATTTCATTCATTTTCATTATTATATTCTATAGTGTGAATATACTACAGTCTATCCACTCTATTGATGGGCATTTGGATAGCTTCCAGTATTTGCCTATTACATAGACTGCTACTATGAATAGTGTATTACTTTTAATAATGGGGTGAGAGCTTGCAGATATTCTTTCCTTTCGTTCCCATCACTACTGACCCAGTTCGGGACTTCAAAAATTTTTACTTGGACTGTTAGTAATAGCCTTCCGATTGATAACCCTATCTACAGTTCATTATAAATACTGCTGCCATGTTTATCCTGCCATATCATAATTCTAATCATGCTGCTTTACTCAAAAACATTAAATATCTCCCTATTGCCTTCTAACCAGAGGGTAAGTGCCTGAGCTTGGCACTCAAGGCCTCCTCTCTAGGTTTGTACCCTAATCCAGAACATGTTTGCATTTTAGTCAAACTAGGCCATGGCCACGCCCTAAACAGGTTTTTTTTTTTTTTTATCCTCTGCTGCTTTGTTAAGTCACTCCCACTTCATGTTGCATTATGATGCCACCCACACTACCCCTCACAACTAACACCTATCTGAGTCCTTGTCCTCCCAAGATGAGCTTGGATATACTTCTTCCAGAGGGTGGCTTGCATTCCCTATGGCTCAAGGTAATTTCCCATCTGCAATACTTTGTTGACTCCACCTTATGTATCATGAGCAGCCTCATATTAAGGCTGCTTTCATTCATGTTTAACCTTCCCCAGTGAACTCTGGTAGGGACCACATCTGGTTCATCTGTGTCTCCCAGAGCAGCCGGCCTAGCTTCTTGCTCACAGAAGAGGCCCCATAAATATTTAGAATTGCTTTGGAGAAGTCTGAAAACATCTTCCTGATTTTTACCCCTGACTTCCACTTCTCCTTGGAGTGAATTCCCCTCTTGCTCCTTGGTATTTTGTGTGCTAGCTAACTCAGGAACATAGTCTGGTGTCTGATGCTTCAACTAATCCTCAAGAAATGATAACTTCTCAATGCCACCATCTATAATCATAGCATTTAACCCCTCCTCCATGTCTTAAATGAATTAAATATTTATTTACTTACTTATGTATTTGGCATCTACTATGTACATGGATGGCACTGTGATAACTGGAATAAAATTTGCTATGTGCCTATAAGACATCATTCCAAAGTTTTTAATCTTGGAAATGTTTTAGATCTGTTGTCTGTGATTGATTTTTGAAACTTGCCTTTGCTTCACCACTGTGGATGAAATGCACTCTGGGTGAAGTCAGGGACCTCAGGTGAGGTCCAAGTTCTTCCAAGCAGAAAATAAGACTGGAGCACTCTCTTGCTTTCCCATCAATAACAGGGTTCTCGAGAACTGGTTCCTAAATTAGTGACTGAAAATATTGGTGATAATGATCCGAAGCTTTATTCATTTGCTCTCGTTTTCTTTATCCCAAGCATATCTGGCTTATTCTGAGCATCAGAGATGACTTAATTTTGTGGTGAGAAAATAGGAATTAGAGGAAGCCAGTTAGGAAACCTCAGGGAAGAGGAAGTATCTCTAGGCTGAAAGGAAGGCTGTTGAATCTTATTTCCTCTCTATTCTTGACTCACTCTCTTGGTGCCTGGCCAACCTCTGCACCTCCCTTTCTCTACCTGATCGGGGGCTGGAGTGAGGGTAGGGGTAAGTCTGGGGTGGTTAGCAGAGTGAATAAAGTTAAATAACACTCATAAAGACTCCAAGATGTAGGTAAGCACCATGGGTGTGCAAATCTCATTGAACTGTTTGATTCTTACAGTTCCCACCCCCCCACACACACACCCCAAACCCCCATCCACAGACATGGGTGAGGCTACATGTATGTCGGACAGGGTGGATAAGAACTGGGTGTTTTCCAAGTTCAGAAAACAGACTGAGTTTCACTTCTGAACAATAGCAGAGTACAATGAAGTCGGTGCAATATTTGGTTTCTTTCTGTACTAGGAACAGATCAAAGCAAAATAGCCAACAATCCAGGCCTCATTCACCAGTGCCCCTTCCTTTCACAGAGAGAAACTGAGTTCAGATTTATTAGCAGGTAACTTATTTTCACTGTAGTGGTTAGTATTTTTTTCTCTATGCCTTTAAGGTGGGTATAGCATGCTCACTTGTTTGAGAACAAGAAACTGAGGCTGTGACCCAGGTAGTCTGTAGCAAGGCTGATTCAAATCCAATGCTTCTGACACTCATTTGGAGTCTGACTACGTTCCAGACTCAGGCCCCTCCCTTCCCCATCTTACTTTTTCACTGGAACATTTGCTGTTCTCTCAAGCTATAAAGGGCTTCCTGTGTTTTCATGCCTAAGGGGAAGTTATATGTTAAAAAAACACCAACAGTTAAGCCCTAGCCAGCTAGGATCTTCTATTACTTTTTCCAGTTTTCTGGGGAGACCCATGAGAATTCTCACTGTTTCTCAAAGTCTATGGCTTCCAGAAGTGTAGAACATTGGGTCTTCATTTAAGGGGAAGTTTGGGATAACAAGAGAAACATCAAAAGTTGTAAGACAATAATATTGCAGTTATAGCTAAAAATCAAGGGTAAACTGAAAGCTAAAGGTTTTGGCTTTATAGAAGGGGTTCCTAGGTAGTTTTATTTAAATGTCTTTTGGATTGAACTGATACAAGTTTATTCCTTTTCAAATCAAAGGACAGTATTATTGTTATTGAGGATTACTATTATCCCAGCACAAAATTATATTGACTGATAAGGATGGAGAAGGGACATGATAGTTGTGATTGCTATGCTGATAAGATCCTATACTGTACCTACCACTGGTATTTGAGGATGAGAGAACCACACTAGATGTCATGGTCAAGGGGGATATAGTGTGTTGCTTTATTAGAATCATTAAGGGTTTTAAAGGGCTTTTGAGTAGGAGCATAACGAAGTGCCTCATGTAAGTCACAGAGGCATTCCCCACTCCATATTTGGAGCCCCATTTGCCTCTCTCCTTTGCCTAAAAGTTATAGATCTAGAGTACAGAGAAATCACCCTTTTCTCCAGGAAGGACAACTCCTAGGCAGCCAACCACAGTACTGCAGTACAGGAAGAACTATAGGACTGAAATTGGTGTGAGAAAGATACACATAGAGAAAGATACAAATAAAGCGGGTTCCTACCCTTAGTCCCCTGAGGAAGCAACCGATTGGTGAAAGTCAGGCCAGGGAGCTGGGCAGAGCTCTCCCTCCCTTCTGCTGTTTATTCAGAGCTGCTACATCCCTAGTTCTGTCCTGGCCACAGATAACCTTTGGGGCCCCTTAATATCGGGGAACCCTAATTCTCCCAAGGTACTCTATTACCAGTGTTTATAGCCAACTCAGAAGGCACTGTTTCCACACCTGTTCAAATCACATGGAAACACAGATAAGCTTCATTTTTATATTCCCTGGCTCACTGAAACTTCCAGCAGAGCATCTTAAGCTAAGGGCTAAATTCTTATCTTGCCTTTAAACGCCATGTGATTCAGCATGTCTGCAGTCACTGGGAATCTACACTGCTATTCTTTACCTTTGCCTTATGGGTAACCCCTGCCTTCCACCTACCTCCACCCCCAGAGGAGAATGTGGGCCTTGCCAAACGGAGGCCCCCAGGAGATTTTCCAAGATTCACGAGATGTCAAGTCATCTCTGAAATTTTTCAAAAAACCAGAAAGTCATTTCAAAAAGTCTAACTTGGTGGCCCCACAGAGAGGAAGATCAAACTTTCCACACAGACACAGCAAGTCTGCCCCCATAGGCTTATGTTAAAGCTGCAGGAGTATGTATACTGACTTAGGTGAAAGCTCCCCAACCCAAGGGGAAGTCCACCTGGGTGAATAGTTAGCTGCTGCTTGGTGCCCAATAGCACATATTCATGAAGTCCGCGTCCAGGGGATTTCCCTTAGCAATGGAGTCAGCAAGGGTATGTCTTTCCAAAAGATTTCCCAGAGGAATTCATTTGCCTAGGTGGAAAAAAATCTCAAGTTCTAATATAAAATCTCTGACCTTTTAGGTTTTTGTGATCTGGATTTCTCATTTATTCATAAATCTCTTCAAATAAAAAACAAACATAATAGAAAATCCAAATAGTGAGAATGCATATTCAGTGAATGATCTGAATGCTTGCTTCATGCTAGGCACTGTTTGGCATTAAGGATACATTGGGGAGCAAAACAGATGTGTTAGAATAAGACAGTAGTGGCCACATCTAATTCTAGCTTTCAGTTTGTGTTTGTATTGGAAATGAGGTCAATTCCTTCCAGAAAGTATCTTTAAGAGTATTAAAAGTGTATATAGCATCCAAAATCTTATGTGTCTTTCAGGGCCCAGCTTAAATGCAACCTCAAAAAGGAACTGGGATTTGTTGAATGTATGAAATAATCCTCATGGTGTGCAGTGTGTGTGATTTAAAATACCCCAAAACTTAATGACAGTAATAACCAAAGGTGCTTTACAGCAGCATGTCTTAATGGGAAGGAAAAGATTGCAGCATTTCTCAGTTGTTCCCTTTCTATAGTTTTCAGTTCAACTTAACAGTCATTTATTGAATTTTTATTAGCCAAGTTCCAGGACAGGGGTGATAGAGGGTTCAGAGATGAAAACTATCTAGCCTCTGCCCTGCCAATCTTTGGCGAAGCCCAGGCACACAACTCTTTAAGTTAAGACAATTTGACAATTTTGGCCTACAAAAATGGCCATTTCATTTGATTCAGGCTAATAAAAGATTCAAATTACATGCACTAGGCATTGAGGAGTCAAGAGAATGGCTGATTTTGAGATTCTTAGAAGAGATGGGAATGCCTACTACCGGAGGAATAGGGATATGGGGCAAATGGAGAGCGTGAGGAGTGATCAGGCAGTGCTGCTCAGCAGAGCAGTGGAGGATAGCCACAAAACAGAAATAGGATGAAGTGGAAGAGAAGGCTAAAGAGATAGGTACCAATCAACTTGTAGAAAACTTTGAACACTAAGTTAAAGTCAATTTTATTCAGTAGTCCAAAGAAATCTATGCAGAGAGGCAATCCAATGAAATCTAACTCAAAAATGATTCCATAAATGCGGACCAATAAGACTCCAGTGCACCAGACCAAGTAATGTGTAAAACAGGTCTAAATTTAGATAGTGGCAGTGAAAATGAAAAGCAATTATCTAATAGGAAAAATCAACAAGATTTGGCAACTGACCAAACAGGAAAGCAAAAATAACAGCTAACATTTAATGAGTATTACATGCTGGGCATGTTCTTTAGTACCTCACTTCTCTCATTTAATCCTCACAACAGCCCCCACGAAGTGGATCTTATCCAAATTTGACAGATAAGGGAATCCAGATTTAGGGAGGCTGCAAAAGGTCAAATATGTAGTAACTCACAAATGACATTTAAATTCATGTTTAAAAAGAAAGGGATGCACTCCTAACCCCTGTGTTGTAAGGGATCCATTCATTCAACTAATATTAATTGAGCACTAAATATATGTTAGGTATTTTTTGTTTTCTGAGCTATGCTAAGGAAAACAAAGATTCTTGCCTTCATGAAGCTTAGATTGGGGGAGGGGGGCAATAAACAGAACAGAATTATAAATTATATAACAAAAAAGTAGTGTAGAATAAGAAGGATCGGGATTATATGAGGACAGAGTAGGATGTTTGGGAGAATTGAAGACTGCTGTAAAGCTTTGGCTGAGGACTCGGAAAGTGTGGTATGAGGGGCAGGAATTAGCTTGGGAGGGAAGAGTTAAGTTCTGTTTTAAATATGTTGGGTTCTGAGGTACCATGTGTCTCAATGTGAAAAATATCCCATAGGCAATTAGAGAAGAAACTCGAGGTTCTTACAATTTTTTTTCTTTTAAGTGGAAAGTGAGTTTAGGAGAAAATACATTCAAGAAGAATCCTTAAGTATTACAGCAGGCATTAAAGTGCCAGAAACCCTGGTATAACTAGCCTTCTTGGTGTACAAACTATATTGGGAGGGGGAGGTCACTATCCTAGCATCATGTTTTGCATTTTATGTTCATTAAATAGTGCGCCTTGAGGTAAAGTCTAAATAGACAGTTTTATAATTTGAAAAACCACCAGGAGCTACCTCGCCTGCTTGGAATTACTCTCATTAGTCCATCCAACACCAGCCGGCTATGAGCCCTATCCCTTCCGTTCTTGTTCGTCATCAATCAAGGGTATTTAACCTTGTAATTCCTCTCCTACACTTATAGCTCAACCTCAGTTCCACTTTTAAAACAAAAATGTCGGTGCTGCCGGCCAAAGGGAGATCTTGCTTGGCCAGAAGAAAATTTTGCGCTCCCTTGTGTACCTAAAATTAACGGCGTGGCGGCAGCAATCCATTTCTCCCCGTAGTAGGAAGGAAAGTGGGAAGATAAAGACACCAGCAATCTAGACACAGGCTGGATACACACGTGCCAACACGAAACTGGTGGAAAAAACGACCCATTCAGATCATACTGATAGGCAAATCACTACCCTAGGCCCCCAGGAAGTTTTTTTGTTCTTGCTATAGCCAATTCATTCTCCAGATAGCTCTAAACCACCCGCACCCCGAGTTTCACCTGTTATCTTGAAGCCGCTCGGACCCGAGGCTAGCGCAAGCGCACACCTAAGACCTTATGGCCGCTCTCCCTACCCTCAGAGGGGCGGGGCCGCGGAGCGCTCTCCGCGTTCGAACTGACGCTGGAGTCGTGAGTTCGACGCGCCGGAGCGGATGTAGCCGTCCGGAGCACCGGAAGCAGTCGCTGCAACTTCCGGAGAGGCTTGTATGCTTGGTGCGGGAGCTACAGAGCCCAGAGACGGTGCTTGAACTAGTGAGTGTACCAACATGTCCCGTGGTTCCAGCGCTGGTTTTGACCGTCACATTACCATTTTTTCACCCGAGGGCCGGCTCTACCAAGTAGGTGAGTAAACCGAGACCGCCTTTAGTCCATTCGAATTGCTCTGTCATGGTACGGCCTAGAGTTTTCGTCCAGGGCTGAAGCATGGCCGGAGTTGGGACGGGAGAAGGGCCGAGTCTGGGTTGAGTCCTATGGTGGTCTCACCCCAGTCTGGAGGCAGGGATCGGGGTCCCGGACGCTGAAATCCTTGGGCTCTTTAGGGAGAGCGGCCACACCGCCTGGACACAATAAAGAGTTAGGGAAGGTGGGACTGTAATGCCTGACTCCAGCTTCCTGACGCTTCTTACACTTGTTACAGTTTTCAGCCTGGGTGGACTCAACGCTTCTACTTCTCTGAAAGGTAGTTGGTTCCATAACCTCCCAATTAAAACGTCCTCTCTCCGCTTTCTTTTGTTTGCAGCATGGACTTCCTTGTCCTGTGGTTAATTCCACGCGGGCTTTCAGATCCCTCTGTGTGCCAGACACTCAGAAACCTCTTAAGTGTCAGACACTGAACTGGTCCTAGGGGATGCAAAAATATACACACTTTCTTACAGTGAAGCCCACAGGATAAAAGGAATTAACAGATAACTTATACAGACTGTTAAAAAGGAAAACAAAACAAAACAAAACGATGCCATGTTACAAGTATTACAGAGTTCAGGACATCTTTGGAAAACTGGTAGATAGAATGAGTGACTGACAGTTCTAGAGCCGCTCTTGAAACTAGCATCCTCTTAACCCACATCTGTTTGAATGCTCCTATATTTTAAAGTTAGTTATTAGTTGTAGATGAGGTAACTTTACTGAAGAACAACTTTAGTGAAAATAAACTCTAAACTAGTTATCAGTAATTCAGTATAACAATACATTTGGTTGGATCGAAATGGTTTCAGGGTTTAGGTTATGCTTATAACTCCAACCCTTAACCTCTTGCCATAGAGAATTTAGTAGCAGTAGAACCTGATTTACATTTGGCCCATAATGGTATCATTTTTGAGTGAGTTTAGCACTTCATTCAGTGCCTTGGCAGGGACAGTAATAAAATGATTTGTGTTTGGAAATCATAACGAGGGAATTGGCCTATAAATGAGATTCTCTTCACCTGTAAATTTTAGAAGTAGAGTTAAAGATTTTTTAAAGTTTCATTTCTGAGTTTTAAAGAATTTTTGTATATTGGACTACTGCTTTGAAAATATTCTGTTTTGTGGTTTTTAATATGTGAACAGGAAAAGTCACTTAGACTTACACTTTGCTTTTGTATACTGTATTTTGAAATCCAGCCATAAAAGATAGTCTTTAATGCTTCCCAAAGGCTGAATATAGTATTATTTTAATAGTTTAAAAGATTTGTAATAGAACATGTCATTCAAAACAAGTTTAATATCTAGACAGAATGATTTTAAGCTCTGCCTTGTTGAATAACACACTCCCTTTGCTATTAAGGGCACCAATTAGACTTTGCTAGGAAAAAGAAAGTGAAAGAATAATAGTATGAGCAAGCAATATAGTGGTGAGGAGGTCGGACCCTGGAAACATAACCTGGATTCACATCTCTGCTCTGCTCCATAATAGTCAAACAAGTGATATAACTTTGGCTTTAGTTTCTATTTGCAAAGTTGGGCTAATAATTCCTTATGTGCTTGTATTTAGGATCAAATAGGTGATGTATATAAAGTGTTTTAGCACAACATTAAGTGCTCAGTAAATGTTATTAGATGCCTGATACTTCGGCTCATTTTTTTTTTTTGGTCTATTAGATTAGCAGCTCTGTAAACCTGGAATATTGCCCTTTTTGTAGTCCATCCGTGTTTGGTTCTCTAGTGAATTATAGGTACATTATCATAATATCGAAATGCCATTTATTAGTTTATAAACTTTAGAATCTGCCCAACAGAATTATAAAGCATATAAAAATTATAACATGAAAACTGTTAACCTTGACAGTGAAAAAATAATAAAAATGGGGAGATAACAAGAGAAGGAAAGATTATTGGAAAAGTATGTTCCTCATCTTCTATAGTTGCGACTATCCTTGAGTCTAAAGATGATAAAAAAAAATAGAAGTATTAATTTAAAGTTACAATGCTAACCATAATTATGAACAAACTATTAACAGTGTTTGCTTCCAGGAAGTAGGGAGAAAGCTTTTTTATTGTCATTTGTAACCTTTGGTAACTACTGAAACATTTGTTAAACATTTCTGTTAACATTTGTATATATTCAAGAGGTGTGTATGCACATGAAGAAAAACTGTAGAGCTGTATACAGAGCATTTATCTTTGAAATCTAATTTCAGGAATTCCCCAACTTATTAATGGGGAAACTAACTGGGGCAAATAAGCCTGACTACTTTAAATCTCGCTTCTATTGCTTGCTGATCCTTTGTTGGATAAGTCTGGCAAGAAAGGAGAGCAGCAGTCACTGAATGTGCCTGCACAGTGGATGTGAACACTGCCTGGTTGCTTCTAAGAAGGGAGCATACTGAAAAGGAACAGGAAAGAAATGGACTGGGGGTGACAGACTGAAGAGTTTTCTAATCTAGAAGTGGCATATATTGAAGCAAGGATTCCTGGATTTGAGTCCTTGCTCCACACTATGAGAACTTTTTTAATATGTAAAATAGAGATAATAATTCCACCTACCTTTTACAGCTCTAAGGATTTAATGAGTTAATAGATGCAAAGTACTTAAAATTCTGTCTACCACCATAATAAGTGCTCAATAAATGTTTCTGTGAAGGATGCTGTCAGGAAGAAACAAGTGGCTGATAAAAATGGAATCAGGAGTTTCACAAATAAATGGGCTGAGAAGTACTGTTTGCCTTTTTTGCTGTTAAAAAAAAATTCTTGATCTAAAGTAATGTTTCTCAACCTAGACTTCTCATGCCATCCTTGAATTTGATTTGAAATTAAATGTGTTACATGCATCCACATATATGTGTATATACATAAATACATATAACTACACAGAAATATAATGCAGTCAAACACTGCTTTGTTCGCAAACCTCATATTCCCCCTCTCACCAGTGTCAAGATTTCTAAAGACCCCACCCTCTTGAAGATCACTGGTTTAAAGAGTAATATTTGGAGGTACTATAAAATGAGACACACTTCCCATTTAGGTTACAAGATTAGGGAAAGACAGAATGAACAACTTAAAAAAAAATCTCAATATGAAAAAAGTTTCTAGTCACAGCACTGAAATTGAATATAAGACATATCCTGTAGAATACCTGCCTCGCCCCGGTAGAACATCTCGTATTTTTTGATAACGAAACTTCATAGAATGTATGGATCTCCCAATTCATTTTTATTTTTCCAGCCCATGTTTATATGGGGGGACAGGGCGGTTATATTTGTCTCCCAAAATATTTTAAACAAAATTATGAGAAAATCTTGAGTTACATTCCTATAATTGGCAGAACCTCAGAATCACCTATAGATGCTTTGCAAAGCTGATGAGCATCCATAAAGGGAATGTGCATCTTCTGTTAACATCACACTGAGCCGGTCATACTGTGAATCATTGTCTAGCATTGTGTGCTCATCCTGAACATTTGTCACACTACCTTTTATATTTAGCTCCTGTTTTTTCCTAGTATTTTACTTACAAGTCCCAGAAAATTTGGGAAAGTGCTGGGGAAATTTGTAGGGAATAAAGTGAAATGAATAAGAGGTTACTGTGGAAAAGAAGTCTCTATATGAAATTACTGTTTATTAACTATTTTGTGATCAGGAAAGCAATTTACATTCTAATCTGATGGTTTGTTAGGTTGAATCATGTGAAACTGCTGATTTTGATTGTTTTTTACCTATAAAAATGGCAGTTTCATATGGTTCAACCAAATACTTATGTATAGGTATATATTTTACTATGTATTTAAGTTACAGTTTAAGAAATTGTGGGTTTTGTGTTGGGTGTAATACATTATAATTTCTCGCATTTAAAAGATTGGAAATAGGCAATCAGTTATTTTCCTGCATAATCTTGGACATTCGAGAACAGATTACTGAGATTAATGTAATAGTGTTTGCTAGTTTTGTAAATTTCTGAAATTTTATCCAGGAAAAGAACCCCAAAATCTTCAGTGATGAAGTGTTTAATTACTATTTGCAACATTTAAATTCTGGAATTGAAAAATAAATGCTGCCCATAAACCATTCTATTTTTTCTTAATTGGCCTTCATGCTCACCTCTGCTATAAACCACGGTATTACTTTTTACCCTACAGTATCTTTAGAAGATAACTCTTTAGTTATTAAGTTGTCTCTACATCCTTTATTCTGGCTCTTTCTATTTTTCTGGAAGTTATTACAAAATATTTTATAGTGATAGGGTTATAATGGGGATTTATTTATAAAAATTTTTATTGAAAACAAACTATACTGCGGCATGGCAAGTACTGTAATAACAGTACAAAGAAGGGTACTGTGGAAAGTGACACTGCCAGGGAG
This sequence comes from Macroglossus sobrinus, assembly GCA_004027375.1. NCBI lineage: Eukaryota > Metazoa > Chordata > Mammalia > Chiroptera > Pteropodidae > Macroglossus > Macroglossus sobrinus. The sequence goes on from PVKZ01000207.1 coordinate 393,845, forward strand.
AGCCAGGAAAGTGTCCTCAAAAGAGATGAATTAATCTAGATGGAGATAAGATAAGGAAATTTTGAAAGTGCGTAGGTCAGTCAGTCAATGTGACTGTAGCATAGACAGTAACAACTGGAAGAGTAGATTATACCAAAATTTTAAAGAGATTTGAGTACATGCTAGGGTTTGGACTTCGCCCCATGAATTTTGGGCATAGGTGGCAGAAGCCTTTAAGAATGATAAATTAAGTAAGATGGCAGGAAAACTAAGAGGCTTGTTCAATAATCCACTAAACCCTAATGAGCGAACTAAGGTATTGAGAAAGATGGAGAAGAAGAGACCCTTGAGTTTATTTTAATTTTATATATTTTATTGTTGAAAATTTCAATCAAACGAAAGTAGGTAGAATAGTACAATGACCCTCATATCTTTCACCCAGCTTCATCAATTATCAACATTTTATGGATCTTGTTTTCTCTTTATCCCCTTTCCCAAACACTTTCCACCTCTCTGGTAGAGTATTTTAAAGCAAATCCTAGATATAAAAGTGGACATTTGAGAGAGATAAGGTGAAGAAACAAGGATATTGCTTGGGTTTGTAGCTTGAAAAACTGAGTAGTTAGTAATACCATTATTTGAGAAAGTGACTATAAGAAAGTAGCAGGTTTATGGAGAAGAGGGATTTATTTTCGTACGTGCCTGTGCATGAAATAGGCATTTCCAAGTATGGGTTCAGAGCCAAAGATGACAGTTAGTTGTGATAATGTAAGATAGGGAGAAGTGATGGAACCCTACAGTATTAAGGAGCCTAGCTGAAGAGGTAGAAGCAGTAAAAGAGACTGAGAAGAAGTTCAGAGAAGTAGATGAATACTAGGAATGATATTCTTCACTAAGAAGTTAAATTAAAATTCAGTTCTTTAGTTTTATTAGCTACACTTCAGGTACTCAGTAGCCACATGTAGATAATGGCTATGATATTGGACAGTGAAAATATAGAACATTGCCATCATCACAGAAAGTTCTATTGGACAGCACTAGTCTATATAGAGAGGGAGAGAGGAAGCAGATTTCTTTAATGAATCCTGGCAAATTCACGGGTGCATTCTCTATTGAGAAGCATTTTTTTAATGTAAAATATTTATTTTGTGAGAAAATTTTTTTATGTGGTGGGGGTAGTGCTATCTTTTGTGACTTTTTTTTTTTTTGCATTGTTTAAGCAGACCAGATAAGTAATGCAAATGAGTGAAACGGGCTAGGTGAGGAAAACTGTAAAACACATGCCAGCCATAGATGATTTTGCTATGTGGGAATGAGAGTGAGGTGTTAACAGAATTTTTTTCCCCTAAGAAAAACTGAATCCTGATTTTATTTTATTTTTCAATTAAAATCTTTCTAGAAAACCCTGCATTCTAAGCCAACTTGAACTAACTGGATTGGGTCCATAAGAAGTCTTTGATTTAGTATCTTCTAGTTGCAAATTTAATTTTAAATTTCCTTGGTTCCTACTTTCTTTGATTCTCCAATCTGGATATGGAGGATGGAAATACGCCCTTGAAAACTCTAAAATTAGTGGTGAAATAGGAAATGCTATAGGAATTCAGAGAAAGAGTTAAAGAATCCCATCTGGGACAATCAGAGAAAGTGTCCCAGGGAAATGGAAGAGGCTTGAGGGAGAAGGGCAAGCTTTGGCTGGGTGGAGACAAGTGAGAGGGCAATCCAGGCAGGACATGAAGAAGCAAAGACATGAGTATGGGGAACATCAAGGTATAGAAATATAAAAGATAACAAGAGAGTTGGTATTACCAACTAATAGCCCTCTGTGGCCATAGATGGAATATTTTTTTAGACCAAAATTGTGTTCTGAGCTATTAGGGAGTAACAGCAAGCAGTTGAAAATGTACTGAAATTGGGCAAAATGAAGGGTCATGACCCAGATATTAGAATCACCTTTATAGAAGTGATTGTTTCTTACCTCTATAATTGCTATAGTGATAACCCCTCTTTTATTCCTGGAAACAATTGATTTTTTAAGACCTTTTCTAATATAAATAATTAAGACTATTGATTTTTTTTAGACCTTGTCTAATATAAGTAATTAAGACTATTGTATTACATACAGTAAAAATTAATACAAACTTTGCAACTTAACACACTATCTCAGTTTCTTTAGGTCAGGAGTAGTCTGGGAACCACTTAGCTGGGTCTTCTGCTTAGGATCTTGCAAGGCTGCAGTCATGGTGTCATCCAAGCCCTGTTCTTATCTTGAGGCCCAACTGGGGAAGAATCTGCTTCCAGGTTCACTGAGGTTGCTGGTAGAATTCATTTCCTTGCAATGTAGGACTGAGGGCCTCAGCTATTTATACAGGCCAGCAAGAACAGTTTCTGGAGTAAATCTGCTATCAAGACAATCTCATATAATGTAATCAGGAGTGAGACATCCTATCACTTTGGCCATATTCAGTTTGTTAGAGGCAAGTTACAGGTCCTGCCCACACACTCAAGGGTAGGGGATTACACAAAGGTTTGAACTCATTTATCTGTATCCTACAAATTTTGTTATATTTTTATTACCATTTAGTTCACAATATTTTAAAATTTTACTCATGATTACTTCTTTGACCCATGTTTTATTTAGAAGTATGTCTAAGTTTTCAAATACCTAGGGATTTCAGTACCTTAAAATTTATTGACATGTTTTATCACCTAACATATGATCTATCTTAGTAAATATACCATGTGCATTTATATTATAACATGCATGTGTATTCTTTAGTTGTTCCCAGTAGTCTACAAATATCAACTAGGTCAAGGTGGTCGATAGTTAGGTTCATATCATATATGTCTACTTTTGTCTGTATCTATCTATTAGTTGCTGAGTGGCAGTGTTAAAATCTTTAAATGGGTGGGATCAGCCATTCTCTTTTAAATTTTTAAAATTTATCAGTTTTCTTTTCTGTATTTTGAAGAACTCTTATAAGGTACATATACATTTATGATTGTTATGTCTTATGAACTGATTTTTCTTCCATTTTGGAATGTTCCTCTTTATCTCTAATATTCTGTCTTGGAGTCTGCCTTGTCTGATTTAATATTTTAATATATAGCCCTTCCAACTTTATGATGCTTATCTGACTGTTTATATCGTATACTTTTTTCTTCCATCTATTACAGTATGTCTCTGGTAGACAGCATATGTTTAAATCTTGTTTATCTGTTCTGACAATTTTCTTTTTATTGGAGTATTTTGTCCATTAACATTTAGTGCAGCTGCTGACATGGTATAAATCTATTCACAGCCTTTCTTTTTTATAGATAATGTATTTACATATTTTCTAAACTCTACAAATGTTCTAATTTTTGTTAGGTAGTTTTAAAGAATTAAAGAGATTAAATCATCTTTTATTTTTACCATTTTTGATGTTCCTCATTTCTAAAGATTGGAGTTTTCATTTGGTATCATTTTGCCTCTAGCCCAGAGAACTTTGTTTAGCATTTCTTGTTGCAGGTCTGAAAGTGTCTTTACCTTCATTCTTGAAAGATATTTTTGTTGGATATAGAATTCTGTATTAATGGGTTTTTTTCCCATACTTTTATGATGTTTTACTATCTTTAGGTGAAGTCTGTGGAATTAAAATCAATTGTTCTCAGATAGAATCTGTTCTTTTTATCTGCTTTCAAAAATTTCCCTATTTTTGGCTTTTAGGAATTTGACTATAGTGAGCCTAAGTGTGGTTTTCTTCGTATTTATCCATTTAGAGTTTGCTGGATCTTCAGTTCGATATTTTGTCTTTTGCCATGTCTGAATCCATTTCTTTGGATTCTTTTTTTGCCTCATTCTTTTCTCTCTATATAAGACTCCAGTTACACATACATTATACCATGTGATATTTACCCATAGACTCATTGTCTGTTTTAATCTGTTAATTTGATTAATTTCTATATCCATTTACTCTTTATTATCTCCATTCCACAGTTAGGTCCATTTGGTGAATTTTTTTATTTCAAATATTTGTCACAATTTTACAATTTATATTTGTTTTTTTTATACTTCTGCTGAGATTTCTTATTTCATTTCATTTTGAGACTATTTTTCATTATGGCATTAAGCATAGTTTTAATAACTTCCTATAATACAATAACTGGGTTATCTCAGGATAAGTCTCTTGCATGTGGACCACATTTTTCTGGTTTTGGTTTTGGTTTGGTTTTTGGGTTTATTTTGGTTTGTTTTCTTTTTTGGTATGTTGAATAAGTCTGGATTGTATCCTGGATATTTGTGAATGTTGGTTGTAAAGACTAGATTCTGCCATATTCCTCCAAAGAGTGTTGATTTGGTCTAGGAGGCAGTTAATTTGGGTCACAGCTCAAAGCTCACTTTTATCCTTAGCTAGGCTGCCTGGAGCCCGTCTTGTGCATGTGTGGTTATGGAATCAGCTAGAGATTTGGGCAACATTTATATATAGAAATTGGGGCTCTCCCTCTCTGGCTCTCTCCTTTCTCTCCCTCACTTTCCAGCAGCTGTGGTTACCCTCAAACTGCTGGCTAGTTCTTCAGGCCAAAGGACTGAGTTTTCTATGGGTGTTTAGCCTTGACTGGGCTGTACTCAGGCAATAAGCCATAAAAATGGGAAACTCATCTCATGCCATTCCCTTCTTCCAAACTTTGGCTCACCCTCTAAAATCTGCCTGCTTTAGGCTACTCTCTGGTGTCTTCAGGTAGTTGCTGTTTTTTCTAGAGATTATAGGTTTGTTTGTTTTTTTTTTAATCTGTAGAGGAGTAATCTGGTAGAGTTTTATTGGCCTCATGACAAAGAACTGAACTTAGGTATAATGGGATAATAAAAATATTATAATTAGACAGTTATATCTAAACTAGATTTGAGGATTTCCATTAAGGTGATTTTTCTAGAGTTTTTGCTACTCTTTTGTTCTTTCTTCAATAAACAGCCATTTAGAAATCTTTGATAAAAGAATCTTTATTATAGCTCCTATTAAAGGAAATTTTTTAGTGTTATAGGTAGTATCTTCCAAAGCTGTTCCTCATCACCAGTGGCTTTTTGAACAAATGAGACCAGGTCTCCAGACCCAGTGCCCATAGTAATACTTGACAGAATTTAAAAGCATCTATTATGTGTCAAATGTTGATATGAGTAATTCTTCTTTTGTATTTTCTATATTTTTCACATTTCCTACAATGAGCATATGTTAGTTTCTCTTGCTGTTTTTCTAATTACAAAATATGTTTATGTTAAATTGAAGTATTACAGAAATATATAACATAGAAAGGGATAGTCTCATCTGCGGTTCTACTCTATCAACCAAACTACAGGGTGCCAAAGTAGTTTGTTTTTATGCTACCACTTTGATCAAGCTGTTTTAACATGAGGAATGGTTTGACGGCAGCTAGAAGTATACAAGGTGAAGTTTGTTATAGACAAACTAAAGAATCCTATTTTGTAGGTAACATAAAAATACAAAAAACGTCTAGAAGAATTCAGCTTGATAGGGAAGAAAACAATGCAAAATAACCTAACAGCAATTAAAACTGCATATGATCAAATTAGTTATTGACCAAAAGTTAACAGAAATAGTAAATCTTGAGAAAATTTAGAGCAGCTAAATATGACCCAGAAATACCTAACTTGGTAAATATCATGGCCACAAAACCAACTTTTAAAATGATAAAGCATAATTGATAAAGATTTGATATAAGTTAATGAAATCTTTATTTGAAATTTACTTGAGCCTGATGAAAATGATTTTAGTAAAATTAAAATAGAAAGAAATGGAGTTGGGTTTAACTACGGTGAGTTATTATTATTTTGACTTAGCATTGTTAGCTTTTCTGGCTCTATCTCATTCTTTTTAATGACTGCTTATTATCTCATTGCATGAATTTATGATAATTCTGCCTTTTAAAAAGAAATTATTCTGTTTTTCAGAATATGCTTTTAAGGCTATTAACCAAGGTGGCCTTACATCAGTAGCTGTCAGAGGGAAAGACTGTGCAGTAATTGTCACACAGAAGAAAGTACCTGTAAGTACCTGTAGCTATATGGCTGCCCATATAGCTAGCCAATTAATACAGAATATAATCCCAGAATTTTTCACAAGTTTGTACAAAAGCATAGTATCTATATATGTTAACATTATTCTTGTTTTGACTCTGCCAAGAAGTATTTATTGAGCAACTGTAGATAGTTTACCTGAGTAGACAGAATTAACATATTAAACTTTGTGATATGATTATAATAAGCACAATGGGATTTTTTGGTCTTTCGTCCTCAGGGATCTTGAAACACATTCTAGTGAGCTGTAGTTGTTGCTCACAGGAAACATCTAAAAATGAAAACAGTCACTGCTCTCTTTTAAAAAATTGATTTTAACTATAAAATGAAGATATTTATTATATAGTGTTATAATTCCACAATATTTTTATCATTACACAGAGAACGAGAGAGCTGCAGTTTTTTAAAAATTACCTTAATTTATTTTGTTCATCAGGACAAATTATTGGATTCCAGCACAGTGACTCACTTGTTCAAGATAACCGAAAATATTGGCTGTGTGATGACAGGAATGACAGGTAATTAACTCAGTGCCTGCTTAGATTTGTTATTTTCTTCAAATTACTTTTGAATTTTGTATTAATTTTAAAAGGCTCCCTTAGTGCCTGATTTTCCAGGTGAGGTGAGTAGATTCACCGTCTTCCACAGTTAGTATCAATATCTTCAGAGTATTGTGAGCTTTTTTTAATCAGGAGTATAATAGAATGAGATATATATGCTCCTGATAGGGAAACTGGGCTGAGGCCCCTCTCATAGATGATTTATTTTAGAAGTAGTTAATAGTTTAAGGGGGTGTCAGTCAGTATATTTCAAACCTGGTAATAATACACTAGTTAGAAGCAGGTGAGAATTATAAAAAATTGCTTTGGGTTTCTGTTTTCTGAAATCAAGGGAAAATTCATGCTTAGAAAAAAATCAAGAGAAATGTTATAGTCTCTCCTTAAAACTTATTCTTTAGGGAATTATTAGACACAGAAACTATTTTAACAACTGAAGAAGGGCTCAGTATAAAAGGGCAGTACTGTATATGAAACTTCATTTTAAATTTTTTCTCTTTTTTGTCATGTACTTATTGCTGAGTCATTCACTTTTCATCGGCGGGAGAAAAAGCCATAATGGGCTACTGCTTTAAGTCATAATGGAGATAGATATGTATATGAAGATTTTTCTGGCTTGTAGGTTTCTTCTTTCATCCTAAAGAACTAAACCTTTGTATTTATGCTCTTAGCTGACAGCAGATCCCAGGTACAGAGGGCACGCTATGAGGCAGCTAATTGGAAATACAAGTATGGCTATGAGATACCTGTGGACATGCTGTGTAAAAGAATTGCTGATATTTCTCAGGTCTACACACAGAATGCTGAAATGAGGCCTCTTGGTTGTTGTAAGTATGCTAAAGAAGTCTCCCAAATAATTGATGACTTAGAAATTTTTTTTAGAAAACATTCATAAATAAAATTATTTCAGTAACACCTCAGTTCTGAACATGTGGTTTGGAAATTATATAAGGTGAGGAAATCTTTGTAATAAACCAACAATGAAGGACAGGTTCCACAACAATATTTAAGGTATTATCTATAAGTTTTAGATGCTGTTAGACTTTTTATCAAAATATTTCTATTTAGCATGTGTGTTTTTAAAGAGCCAAGTTACATTAGGCCGTTGTAATGGAAGTTCTACATCAATTCCAGATTACTAGTTTGATGGAAATACTTAAATTAGGCATTTTAGCAATGTAGCTGTTTCTTTTGACCATCCTAAAAAATCAGAATCACACACATGTGCCCATGATTCGTACTTTTAGAATACATTTCTCTTTTAAAAAACGAAATTTTACTAGGAGAGAGATAAGATTTACCGATTTAGATTTAATGTAATAAATTACCATGAAAAATTCAACACATTCAATTATGAGAATTAAAGCAGTCAATGTAATGATTTCTCTTTGGCATATAATCCTGTTTCTTGACCTCTCAAAAATTCTTGATTTCTTTAGCAATACTCTCTTTTCCTCCTCGTTTCCTTAGCTCATCCTCTTCTGATTGTTCCTTAATATTGTTGCCCACCTGGTTTCTCTCTTTGGTTCTTTTCTCCCTCTTTATTTTATTTGGATGATCTCACTCACTTGCATGGTTTCATTTGCAACCAGTATGCCAGTCACTCCCACGTTAGCTTTAGCCCAATCCCTTTATCCATGTCCCACAGGAATTCAAACTTGAAGTCATTACTGTTTTCCTAGTTTCACATTCTACTTCTTTATTCTTCTCCCACCCCACCTTTCCTGGTCATCTGATTAGTCATCAAACTTTACGTCAGACTATCTGTTCTGCTCCATCTCCTCTGTCACTTTTTCAACATCTCTCGGCTTTGCCACTAAATTTACCTGTCTTTTCTATTCCTTTTCTTTCCTAGTCTGTCTTTCATTTTGCTGCATGAGTTATTCTAAAATCAAATTGGAAAAACTGATCCCTCATTGGCTATAATGTAAATTCCAAACTCCTTAATATGATGTGCAAGGCCCCTTGCAGTTAGTTTATTCACAAGTAGCCTCTTTCTTGTACTGCTTTCCTTTCTCATTTGAAGCCCCTGTAATACACAGATCATTTGTCATTTCCTGGGTGTATCCTGACCTTTCATGTCTCATTCCTTTTGCCTTGATTGCCCTTTATGTTCTTATTGTTAAACCCTGCTCATCTTGCAAGACTCTGGAGTAGAGAAGTGTTTCTTGTTTCCCCCAAGTAGTAATTGGATCCCTCTTTTGTATCGCCCTTATACTTTGTATATATCAAGTATAAAATGTAAAAAGAAATAATAATAATCGCATAAAGCAGATATCGATCACTGTCATAGTATTTGTCAATAAGATTGAAAATTCCTCATTAGTAGACTCTATAAAACATTTATAAATGTAAATAAAATAGTTCACGCTGAATCTTAGAAGACATTATTAAAAAGATGTTGAAATCCAGAATATAAGAAAGCAAGAGTTAAATCATTCTTTAAATACTTTGTTACCTGCTCTGCCAAATAGAAGTTTGGTTTTGGTGGCTATTTTAATTATGTCGTTCTAATAACGATTAGATTTGTAATAATAAATTGACATGTACAGAATTTAGGATTTGCTTCATACTGACTGCTAGGGCAATGTATACCAATAGTAACAAAGACTGGCATTGTAGAGGTGGGCAAGTAGCCCCTATGTAACCCCATTTGTGATAATTTGAACTTTCTGAAAATCTGTGATAAAACCTTTTGTGAAAAGAAATTTCTCTATTACCTAATTTATCTGTGGTAATCTGTATTTTGTTTACAGTTTTCTTAAAGCAAAACACATTTAAAATGGATGGCCAGAGTAATGATTAACAAAAGCTGTGTGACAACACAAGAAATTTGTTGTGTAAAGGTATAAGGTGTTTAATGAGGGTCTGTCTGTCTTTTTAGGTATGATTTTAATTGGTATAGATGAAGAACAAGGCCCTCAAGTGTATAAGTGTGATCCTGCAGGTTACTACTGTGGGTTTAAAGCCACTGCAGCAGGAGTTAAACAAACCGAGTCAACCAGCTTTCTTGAAAAAAAAGTGAAGAAGAAATTTGATTGGACATTTGAACAGACAGTGGAAGTAAGTTAACTAAAAGAAGCTGAGTTTTTGTTTGTTTGTTTGTTTGTTTGTTTGTTTGTTTGTTTTATGCTATATAGCAGCGGTTCCCAACTTTTTTGGCACAAAGACCAGTGCTCCTAATGCCTGATGATCTGAGGTGGAGCTGAGGTGATGCTAGCTAGACCTGGGGAGTGGCTGCAAATAACAGGTGAAGCTTCACCTGCTGGCCCACTGCATATCTCCTGCTATGTGGCCCGGTTCCTAACAGGCCACAGATGGTACCGTTTCGCGGCCCAGAGGTTTGGACCCCTACTGTGTAGAATAGTGATGATTATTGCATAACTGGTAATCTATAAAGGCCCTTTCTGGGTTATATCATGAGATCCAAGTTTGTCAGCTTAATAGTAAAATTGCTGTCATTCAGCTGACATAGGAACAGTGAGGACTGCTTTTATTCACTGAATTCCTGATCTCAGTTCGTAATGTATTTGAAATTGCTTTCAACAAAACACATTTAAAATTGGAAAATTTAACTAAGAATAGGAACCAAGACCTGCTCACTAGACCTGCATGGTTATAACTCAAATTAAGCTTAAGCTTCCCAGTAGCAAAAGTGAAAAAGTGTCAGTAATGTTCCTCCTATGGTCCCACACCAAATTCTCAGGGGAGCAAACATCTTCCTACTAAAAGAATATGTTCACAGGATGACTTGACAGAGAAATTATATCTGCGATGTAAATATAGAGCTAGCTTTGTGCAGGGTTCCTGAGGGGATTATTCATTATGATTAGGAACTTTTTAATTGATAGTAGAAGCCAAAATTCTTATACAAATATTTACTAACATTAGACTAAAGAAGCCTCTTATGTACTGCCAAGCAGTTAGAAACAAAAACTTCAGTAGATTTTGAAATAAAGGTCTGGGATACAGCCATTCTAAAGACAGCATGATTCTGACAGATGACAAAGGAAAAATTACCATCTCATACTTTTATTTGGTTGGCAGATTATTTGTACTAATAGGAGATAGAAAGCTAGTTCTCATCTGGGAGGTACTATGCCCTGTTTAAATGTCTCTTAAAGGTTTTCTTTATTGCAATTCATAACATTATAAGTAATCACATCAGATACAGAAGCACTTAAAACATTTTTAAATTGTTATTACTGTAAATTCAGCGAAAGAAGACCATGGTATTCATCTTTATCCTCTTCTAATCTCACCCTAAATGTTAAGTGCCTGGCATGTAGTGGTCATCAACCACATAGCACTTGTGTAAACCTTCGTATTTTGTTTGATGGTCCACTTTGATTTATGGCCAGAGTGGTAGAAAAATGTTTCTTGTCATTGGCAAGTGACATATTAGAGTTAAGCAATCTGTAAGTAACTCATGGCTATAGAACTATACCACTGAAACATGAAGCAAAAACAAATAGCTTATGGTTAACATTATTTGAATAAGCTTGGAATGAGGAAATCTTGGAATCTCTGAAAAACACTGTATTTTAATGTTGATAACTTTTTTCAGACTGCTATTACATGCCTGTCTACTGTTCTATCGATTGATTTCAAACCTTCAGAAATAGAAGTTGGAGTAGTTACAGTCGAAAATCCTAAATTCAGGTGAGTTATATTGTTAGCCAGGTACTTAAAGAAGTTTTTCAAGTAATAAATCTTAGCCTAGAAATGTTGGAGGTGTTGGGGTCCATTTGTCCTATAACTCTGGACAAAAAAAAAAATTCTTGAACTACAATTATAGGGTTTTTTTTCCAGTACCTGAGAGATCTGTTTTAAAACTTACTAGATGTCTCTTTAAGACATTAGATATCACTGCCTTTTTTTTTTTTCTCATTTCAGAGTGATTTTGTACATAGTACCAGAGATGACATAAAATAACCTCCTTTATGTAAGGAGTAAAGTAAGCATAAGGTTTTTTTTTTAGCTTAAAGCCAATAGAAAATCAGCTCTCAAAGTTTTCATTTTTCAGGTAGAGCTTTGATTATTAAATGCTTATTTAAGTGGAGCTTTGAAGATCAGTATGAAATACTGATATACATCAGACCCTGTCTGGAGGTCTTTGGAAGCCCAAACTTTGAAGACAGAAAATTGGATTACAAATGCTGGGTATCTGTCTGTTTTTACTCACTAAGTGACTACCACAAATCAGCCTTACAGCTTCCTGAGTCAAATCTATACTGGGTGCTTAACATGTATCATCAGTTCACTTAATCCTCCCAGCAGTCCTATGAGGTTACTTACCATGAACCTGGATGCTTTTGTAAATAGTGGAAAATACTTCAGTTAAATCCACAGATGCAAGGAACTGTCAGAAGGCATGTTAAATATTAAGTGTATTTACTCTTGAGTCACAGTTACAAGGACACTGGTTATGGTTAGGTATGGAAAAAAAGGTGGCAAACTAAACTTAACCAGTCTTTGGAGAGTTTTGTTAGTATACATTGTTTTTTCTAATTTCTTTTTGTTGTCTGCAGCTAAGTGATATAAACATAAACAATTTTTAAAAATGAATAGAAATTTTAAAAAAAGAAATCTATTCACCTTTTTTTCCTGTAGAAAAAGGTTGTCTTTTTTTTTTTTTTTTACAGTAAAATTCCAGCAGGAGCAATTTACAAATCTCTAAAGGACCTGCAATTAGTTCTTGTTGTCTTTTTCTGTTCTGTGACCCTCTTATAACCTTTACAATTTTTATTTTTTATCTATTGGTTAAATAGATAAGAAACCAAAGATCCTGTGTCTTCAGAAAGCCATGTATCATTTATAAATTCTGTGATAGTGAGTATACGTCATAACTAGACTATACAACATAAGCATCAACAACTATAGAAATTACTTACATTTCTCTAATTTGCACTAAAAAAATGTCATTTCCATAAATTTCACTTTTTAGAAGTCCATCAATAATAGGGCCACATTATAAAGGTTGCAAAGCAGTTGATTTCTTCAAGCAAACATCATTTAGAAAATATATGTTCAATACGGAATGCCTTATCTCCCAGCTGATAAAAACTTGAGTTATACTAGCTAAAAGCATTTTGATTTAGGAGCTAAAATAGAATACTTTATGTGTAGTTTAGCTTTATATTTAAATATTTTTTTATCATAGCTACAACTTAAAGGGTTTCGTTTTCAAAAGACCAAATTCTAGATTTGATGTCAAGTAAACATTTTTGTGTATAGATGAAGTTGATACGTCATCTGGGAATTTCTCATTGTTGAAGTTGGATGCTAGGTATATGAGTTCATTACTGTTTTACTTTTGTGTGTGTTTGGAATTTTGCATAATAAAATGTTTTCAAAAAGTCAGTACTTGTGGGTTTTTTCTCTCTTTCTTCCAGGATTCTCACAGAAGCAGAGATTGATGCTCACCTTGTTGCTCTAGCAGAGAGAGACTGAACATTGTGGTTTACCAAATTTGTGACGCCGCTGCCTGTGTTTGGTAACAACAGACCGACATAACACGACATAACGGAGGCCCCGGATTGAAAAGGAACCTCTCCCACTCCTCCTGCCACTGAAGAGGACAGAACTCTATAAATAAAAACAGTGCTTTTGGAAAACAATTGAATCCTGGGCTTTTTTTTTTTACCTCCAGTTTTAGATATTAAGCCTTTAGTACCTGTAGACTTAAATGTTCACCATATCTACACTGTAGCTTTATTCATTTTGTTGACAGATAACAAGTTTCTGTGGCTTAAGGAACGTTATTGCCAGAAATTTAAACTATAGCTATATGCCATAATTAATAGCAAACTAAAATGTTTCAAGACTTGCTCTGACTGTAAGTTGGCATATGAGGAAAGGCCTTTATTTTGTAATTTCTCATTCAAATGGGATATTCTTGAACCTGGACTCCAGGTTCCATTGGAGGTTTTAACTTTAGTAAAAGATCAGCATTATCAATCTTCAGCAGTTTTGAAATACACAGTCTGTAATCAATAAGAACCAATATTAAGAGCAGAAATTATAGTTACTTTGGGAAATAGTAGGGCTAGAAAAGTTGTGGAATATGTGTATTTTCTATACTGCTTTTAAGATTAATCAGCAGACTGAGGAATTGGTCCATAGCAGAGATACTACCATAAATAAGGTTAAGGAAAAAAAGTGAACTGTATTCAGTATTTTTTAATATATAGAATTAAGTTTTTAAAGTTCCCAGAATGATTCCATGGCAACTTGAGAATGTTTCAGGCCAATGCATTTCACATCCTCATTTGCACTGGGTGAGACTGGTGCTATTGGGTTTTCCTCAGATGAGTGTAGCTATTGATCTAAATACCAGTCCTTGGAGTCAGTCGTCCCTCTTTTTGTTGCCATCAGGCCCACAAAAGGGGAGGCCATGTGAACTTGTGGCCACATCCTCTTCAGAGCTGAGTCATGAGTAGTAGGGTGTCCTAAAAGGGAATCAAGGTTCTGATTTGGGGTCTGCTGCTCTGGAATTACCCATCCAAATCCACTGAGCTCAATAAAGAGGCTGCCATCATTTTGAAAGTGTATGTGTCAAAGGGCCACTTCCCTGAACAGACTCTGAACTTCTACAACCTTAGAACTTTGACTTCACCCTTCTGGAATTGTAGATGAAGACTAGCAAATAACTCAGTCTTTCCATAAGAAAATAACTTACAGTGATAGAAAAAAAAATCTCTTGTTAGAAAAATTACAGTGTAAAACCTAGATGAACTTACTACAAAATAGTTTTAAGTATGTTAAATTTGTTTATGCTTAAAACTGGAAGAAATAGAAAAGGTATTTTAAGTATGTGAATATTAAATCTTTTTGGGGATGAATAATGAATGCAGAAGTCTTATACAAACGTTAAGAAAAATATCTTAAAACTTTAAATATCTGTACTCAAAAGAGCATTTTAATAAACTGCTAGTAAGAAGTAAAAACACATTTGAATAGTAACATTCAGAGGATAAGTGCAGACAGTCATGAATGTGAAGCAGTTTGGATAGACATCTGGCTTTCCTTTACTTGGTTCCCATTTTTTAGGTTATAAGTGAACAAGTACTTAACTCCCTCACGAGCACCCACATCCAAGATTCAGATTTTTGCCACATTCAAATTATTCTGTTAAGGAGCTTCAGAATCTCCCATAAAGTCAGAAATGTGCTATAGTTAAACATAACGTGCCACCTGGCTACTGCATTTTCAAAATGAGGTCAATAGCAAACATCATAATGTTGAATTAGTGGCAGGCACTTCCACTGAAAGTCAAGAATGATCCCAAGATGACTTAATCTCTACTTATTTTACATTCCATAAAATACAGCTAATAAGAAGTAAACTAGAAGATAAGAAAACCAAATAAAAACATACAACACAGATCATGAAAATTTTGTAGTCAGATGAAAAATTGATTTCTCTCAATTTTTAAAGTGCAAGTTACATTTTCTATTAAACTTATGTACCTGGTAATTGCAAGTACTCATTAAATACTTGTATGAAGGAATGATGAGCTATGTTGAAAGTTACGTACTCATTTTGCTAGTGAAAGGGTAGTTACTTTTTGGAGGACAACTTGGGAATATGCATCAATAACAAAAAATTATTTGTCAATTTTCCCTAGGGATGTAATTAGAGATGCATAATTATGCCAGTAATTTTTATGTATAGCAATTACATTGTATCCAATATTATGGAATATTGTACAGTCATTAAAATACTTGTTTTGAAAAATATTAATTATACAGAAAATATTCACAATGTAATATGGAAGAAACAATACAAAATACACAATGTGATTTCTACAGCAGACACTTTGGGTACCCATCCCCTCTGCCTGGACCTTTCTGACTCCTGCCAGCCGGATCCCACCTTGAGTGTGCCACGCATTTATCTGTTTCCCTGTCTCAGGGGCTTCTCTAAGCCTTAGGCGTCCTTTAAAGTCAGGAAAGTCTACTCAAGTCTGCACAAGCCCAATGCAACTTGAAAGCGTAATGTAAATGCCAACTGAAGCCAGTTGATAAATGTCCCAGCCTCTTACAGGGCATTTCTGGGATGGGCCATAGAGAACTCTGAAACTGCAAAATTTAGTGCATGTCTTAATTTTCTGGTAGAAACCCATAGCTTTCAGCAGATATTCAAAAAACTTTATTTCCCAAGAAAGGAGAACTGGCAGAAAGGAAACAGTAGAAGGAAACTAGAATGTCAACAGTGGTTATTTCTGGTGGAAACTATTTTGGTTATTTAAGATGGGATTATGAGCACATTTCATTCTTTTTATATTCTCTTTTTAATAAGGAATATGTATAAAAAAGATAAAGATGGATGTTAACGAATGTACTAGCTAATTTTAGCTCTATTTTGCCATTAAAAATGTTTTAAAAGAAAAATGACAAAAATGTTTATGACATAATTCAAGAAAAAAAAGATTGTTTACAAAGTCTATGACCTCAACAATATAAACAACACATAGAGAAAAAAGTCCTGAACTAATAAGTGTTTATAAGAAGGTTGCAGGTTATAAGTTAATATACAAAAATCAATTGCTTTTTTATATACCAGCAATGAACAATTGGAATTTTAAATTAAAAACACAATACCACTTACATTAGCACAAAATAAAAATAAAATAGATGTGTCTAACAAAATGTGTACTAGATCTGTATGAAATTATAAAACTGATTAAAGAAATCAAAGATCTAAATATAGTTCATGTTTATGGGTAGGAAGAGTCAATATTGTCAAATGTCAATTCTTTGCAACTCTATAGATTCTGTACAATCCTAATCAAAATCCCAGCAAATTGTTTTGTGGATATTGACAAAATGATTCTAAAGTTTATATGGAAAGGCTAAAGACCCAAAGTAGCTAACACAATATTGAAGGATGAAGATAGAAGAATGATACTACCTGATTTCAAGACATACTACATACCTATAGTAATCAAGACAGTATGTATTGGTGAAAAAAAATAGATAAGTAGATTAATAGAGATATTAGAAATAGATAACTGATCTTTTTTTTTAAAAAAAGGAACAACAGCAATTCAATGGAGAAAGAAGAGTCTTTGAGATGGTGCTATAACAATTGCATGTCCACATTAAAAAAGAAATCTAGACACAGATTATAATGAAAAATACCAAACTATAAAACTTCTTGACAATAACAAGAGAACCTAGGTGACCTCAACCTAGGTAGTAAGCTTTTAGAAAAAGCACCAAAAGCACAATTCGCAAAAGAAAAAACTGATAAACTAGACTTCATCAAAAAATGAAAACTTCTGCTGTGTGAAGACAGAGAATAAAAAGATAAGCCATGGACTGGGAGAAAATATTTGCAAACATATATGATAAATTTGCAAACATATTTGGATATTTTGGTGTCTAAAATATATAAAGAATTCTTAATATTTTCAATGATAAGAAAACAAACACCCAATTTAAAAATTGGCAAAGATCGTAATAGACATCTCATCAGATGGCAAATAAGCATATGAAAAGATGTCCAACATCATATGTCATCAGGAATTGCAAATTAAAACAATTAGGTACAACTACACACCTATTAGAATGGCAAAAATCCCACCTCCCTCCCCGAAAATCAACAATACCAAATGCTGGGTGAGAATGCAGAGCAGCACAAACTGTGAGAATGCAAAATGCTACAGCCACTTTAAAAGATAGTTTGGCAGTTCCTTACAAAGGTAAACACAGCTTTTCTGTAAGATCCAGCTTATGCTCACACAAAAACCTACACACAAATGTTTGTAGCAACCGTATTCATAATTGCCAAAAACTGGAAGCAATCAAGATGTCCTTCAACAAGTGAATGGAAAACAAACTGAAACATCCTGACAATGGAATATTATTCAGCACTATAAAAATGAGCTGTCAAGCAACAAAAAGACACGAAACCATCAATGCATGTTGTAAGTGAAATAAGCCAGCCTAGAAAGGCAGCCTAGAAAGTTTGATTCCAGATATAAGACATTCTGAAAAAGGCAAAATTTTAAAGACATGAAAAAGATCTATAGTTGCCAGGAGTTTGGAACGAGGGTGAGGAAGGGAAGGGAAGGAAAGGGTGAGGAGCGATGACTAAAAGCATAGATTTATTCGATACCAAAAGAAATGTACAACACAAATGGTGAACCTTAATAAAAACTAAACTTTGATTCATGACAATGTATCAATATTTGTTCACTAATTGTAACAAATGTACCATACTAATGCAAGATATCGATAATATGAAAAAACTAAAAAGCTGGTGTGCGTGTGGGGTTATTATGTAAGAACCCTCAGAATAATCTGGTCAATTTTTCTGTAAATCTAAAACTTCTAAAAAATAAAGTATATTAATTTTTTTAATGCATGGGGAAAGTCTCAAGAGATCATCCAAAATTTTCACACTGATTATGAATATTTTTTCTCATTTTTTATGTTTTAATGTATTTTCCAAATGTTTTTTAATACATCAGGTATTAGAGGGTCGCCTCAAATTAAATCCTGAATTCTAAACCCTACAGTGAAAAGCATGGACTTTTATAACCTGATAAAATATTTTTTTTAACACTTGCAGACAAATACCATGATCAATACCCAGGTTTTCTTAATTAAATAGTTAAGTGAAAGTCTGGATATTCTTATCCAATTTTGAAGTGTTCTCACCATCCTTTGTGGCCTTACCTGGAGAGGAGCCCTGCCCAACTGGTCCCGTGCTGGCCACGGTCCCTCGTTGAAACCCTGTGTGGGGTGCTTATTTTCCTTAGTTCAGGGCCACAGACAAGCTCGAACCCAGGTGGCCCAAACTCTTCACATGCATAAAGTGTCTTCACATTTCCTGGGTCAAAGCCATCCAGCTACACACAACGCAAGTACCCTCAAAGGGGGAGCCCAGTCTACAAAGTTTCCTGACATGCAATCCCTTCCCGCTCACCTGTGATCCATCTGGCTGACTTCAGGTTTGAGCTGCCTCACCAATAGCCCCAGGACCCTGCCTCCCCTTAGCTTTAGATGAAAGCACACCGTCAGTTGCTGGTGCTTGCTTCTGACTCAAAAAGAATCCCTGGGCAACAAGAAGCACTATTTACCTACTGACCCCTCTACGCAAGAAGGAAATCGTTGAGCTCAGTGTGGTTTAAAATACTCTGCACTTTCCATGCCCACATCCCAAGAGGGTAAGCAGTGAAGACTTTTAAACTGAAATGTGCTAGATTAACAGTTCTTAGCCAGGGTTTTACATGAGAACCACGAGGGAACTTTTTTGAAGCGTACAAGCCTGGTCCCCAGCCTTGATCTATCAGATCAGAGGCTCCCAGGATGCTGCTCTGGGCAGGTGCATTTTGAGGGTTCTCCTCAGTCAGGTCTGGCATTTGCTGCTGGTTATGAAACGTAAGAGGTAACTGCAGGTGGCATGATCTACTCAAGTGTATTTGGGGCTCATCCCACCTCTACTCTTGGTCAGCAGGAGGCATACTAGGGCGCTGAGGAGTCAATTGGTTTTCAGGAAGTGACTCCAGTGCATTAGGTTCATGTCATCTGTGCCTTTGCTGACCTCATCCTTGACTCCTAAAGCCAGTCAAGGGGACAAAAAATGCAAATGTCTAACGACAATTAACCCTGCTCAGCAGCCTAGCTTGTAGCAAACTTGTCTTGGGGCTCCCCTTGCAAGGGCTCAAGGCAGATCCACCAGGGCTTTCTGCAGACCCCTCTCTATGAGAAGCCTCTTCCAGGTCCAGAGGAATGTGAAAGTAATCCAGGGAAATATGCATTTAAACAAGGGAACGTGCTGTTGTCCCAGAAGGCAAGTGGTGGTATAGAAACTTTGGTGAAATGATTGTTGTCCCTTTTGAGCAGTTACCACAAGAAATTGTCTGCATTAGAAACATCCTTCATACAGAAATCAACATCTCACTTTACTGCAGGAGGTGAAGTTAACTTCAAAGTTAACCCAGTTGTGTAAGTTTTACCAAGAGCTGCAGTGATTAAGCCTCCATTGGAGACTGGAATAAGGATGAAAACGAGAAGCAGAGGAACAGGAAAGAACTGGTTTCCCTGGGCAGAGTAGGGATGAATCGGGGGGGAGCCCCAGCCAACAGCCTCAGAGTGCCTGGCCCACTGGGGTTTTCCAGGGAGAGTGGCTGAGAGCAGCAACTCAGTTATCAGTTAGATCTAGCTGTCTAGTTGATAACTACCATCAGAGCCGTGTTTTCCTGGGTTGGTATCAGGGGGCCATACTGCTTGGGCAGCCTCTAGGGGCCTGGTGGGCACATGTTCTGAGGGAACTTATATAAGTTCTCACCAGGAGGGAAGGCAAAAAAAGCTTCTGTGGAGATGGTCATGTGGCATTTAAGTGACGGTGAACACAACCCGGGACAAAAATCATCCCCTCCAAAAAAGTAGCTCACTGGTCCTAATAGAATGGCTTCTCTGTGCCTCTGTGCCCACCAGCCACCTGAGAAAATGTGCTTCAAGCCCAGGAAGGGTTGTGCAGGGACCATGCTATTGCACCATCTCCTTTCACTGTTGGAAAAGTTCTCTTAGTTCTTCTTATTGATCAGCAAATACTTTTGAGCCCCTCTTACAAGTCAGGGCAGAACTTGCCCTAAAGGCCAGGGACCCTTTTGGGCCTGGGGACACATTGATGAACAAGGCAACACGGGCTAATTCTCACCAGGGACTAAGAATTTTGGCCTTTGCATCTCTTGCAGTTATCTCTTCCAAGTTTGAGATATCTGTGCATCTTCACCTCTAATCTGCATCCAGCATGATGAGGGCTGTACCTTTGCAAGAGCAGACTGTGCGTGAAGGCATGTTGGACAAAACCAGCCTTCAGGCCTTCTTCCAGATGGGCTCTGTTAGGGGCACCCCTAGGCACCAGCAGCAACCTGCCCATGATTGGTGAGAAGATGCCTCTAACGACTGGAATCTGTAATGTGCATAGTACACTCTTTCCTGCCACAAACTATGCAGAGATCCCTTCTGGGGGTGTTTTTTTCTTCTTTTTTTCTGTTCTTAAAAAACAAAACATCATTGTAATACAGGGTATTATACAGTTTCTTCTAAAGCAGGAAAGGCGGCAGGTGCTTTCAGCTGACTTCACATTTCTGAAAAACCTCAGTCCCAGGCATCCTTTATACAAAGTGGGGGAAGCTGATGGCCTTCGAGGGAGAAGCTTTCCATGGAGGGGAGTAAATGATCACATGAACCCCTGTCTGACACCTAGACACTGGGACAACACAGCAAAACCAGGCATGGGGAGGATCCCCATGCTTCAGATGACAGCACACTCAGCACCAAAGTCCAGCCCTACATTTGCTCTGTTTCAGACTGGACCTCCAGGCAACCCAGGTGACAGAGGTACTGACTGGAAAGGCATGAACAGGGGCACTTGTATACCAGGCTTCTATCTACTAGATTCCTGTGCTGGTGACTTCAACTCTCCCACAAAGAGCCTCACTGAATTTTCAATCCATAACCAAATACTTTACAGCCTCAGTTCTCTCTTGTGAAAAATGAAATAATCGTAAGATCTATCTCAAAGGGTTGCCATGAGAATTAAA
This sequence comes from Macroglossus sobrinus, assembly GCA_004027375.1. NCBI lineage: Eukaryota > Metazoa > Chordata > Mammalia > Chiroptera > Pteropodidae > Macroglossus > Macroglossus sobrinus. Next base: position 415,014 of record PVKZ01000207.1, read on the forward strand.
CAACATAATGGACTTAACTCCTGAAAAGAATAGGATGTACTCTCTATCTACAGGGGATGGTGCAGCTCTTCCAGAATGGCTCTTAAATGCTTTCAAGTTTCTAAAGCATCTTGACCTTGCAAAACATGTTTTCCTATGAATCATTTTCACCCAAGTAGTGGGGGCAGCAAGGCAGAAGCCAGCCTACAGTTGAAAAGCCTCCCTCCCCAGACAGGGCCGAGCCCGTGTGGCCCTGCGTGACCAGCGCAGGCTGGCAGTTCAGCCAGGAAGCCAACTTCCCACTTCTTTCTGGGTGATGAGGTTCTTTCCTGGGCCCTCTATCACTCGCATGTTTATGACACACACAAACCTCAGCTTTTCCCCATCAGGGTCCCTGGCCTTTAGGGCAAATTCTGCCCTGGATAGAGCCGTCTCTTCCTAGAAGAGCACACAAGATGGCATCAGGAAGCAAGATATTTCCAACCCTCTCATGAACCAAAACGGTCTCCTGGAGCTCTAAGGGAAACCTGGGCTCAGGTCAGCTCCCTCTCCCCTCCGCACACAGGGACCACAGAGCCCTCCAGAGCCCTGGTGGTCCTGGTTCAGCTGGACTCCAGCACAGAGCTAGAAGGTCCCTGACCTGCTTCCCAGGGGCTCCTCACCCCAATGTGGGGGGAGCAGAAGGAGGGAGGCCTGGGAGGGAGTCTGCGCCTGTCCCAGGGAGTGTGTGAGTCAAGCCAGCAGGGAGGGAGGGGCAGAGGTGAAGGAGCCCCAGGGGAAGAAGAGAGAAGAGGAGCATGGGAAACGCCTGTGCTATCAAACACCTCTCTGTAGCTCTGAGACAAGCCAGGAACTCTGAAGTGAGTCAGCCCTGTCCAGAGCTCATTCACCTTCTTTTCATATCCTTGTTGAAAGAGTGGCCTCTTGAAGCCTATTTGTATAGGAGGAATTTTGCAATCTCTCAGTGGCTTTTGTCACCTGTGATAAAACTACAGGTCAGCTAACAAAGTAGCTCGCTTATCAGGTGATTGGAGCCAGGAAGATTGCAGGCTGGTGATGGGGAAATCCTGTCTTGCATGGTTTCCTTCCGTCTCCCCTCTGTGTGGGCCCCACAGCAGCGGGGAGGTCTTCCTGGGCCTGGCACCCGGGCGGCTGGGCTCCTAGCCAAGCGTCCAGGGGACACTCTTCCTGACACCTGGATGCTTCTCATCTTCCTGGGGTGCAGGGAACATGAGGTTCTTGCTTTGGAGACTGACTGAATGGAAAACACCTGCATTTCCAGGGCCTTGGAACAACCAGCTCCAGCCGGGCTTCCTGAGAGACACTGAGGAAGAACATTGGTCAAGGGCCTTTCTATCTCACTCTGCGCTGCATCAAGCCTGCTGGCCTGGACTGAATGAGAGACTCGGTGAACACGCCGCACAGGGCAGTGCCCTGAGACGTTCTTCCTCAAGGCCCCCGGCCCAGTAAAGTACTGTACTCAACAGTACTGGTTGAACCTTAGAATGAGGGTATCTGAGCTTTAATAGTGACTTAAGTTTAAGATCTTGACATGCTTGTGGAATGCTGCTGGACTTGTTTAAACCAACATGGCCCATTTTTTCAGGTTCTTGGCCTGTTTTGGAGGGTTGTTGGACCTTCTTCATATGCAGAAAGCAGGTGTGTCTGCTCCCTTTTCCTATGGCCTCCCCATCCCCACCCAACACACACACACACACACACACACACACACACACACACACACACACTAAGCCCATAGTCAGGCCAGTTCTCAAGTCTCAAAAACAGAGAAAGGTCAAAGGCCAAGTTTCCACTCCCCACTTGAAGTTTTTCAGCTTCTGTTGCTCCCAGTGTCTGCCCCACCAAACCAAAGGCCAGGCCCTCCCCAGGGCAGTCAGGGCCTGAATGGAGCAGGTACCCGCGTTCACACCCCAGGTGCAGCCTCAGGCACAGGAGCTCTGCGGGAATTTTCCATCTTGCTCTGCAGCCTGGTTGGCTCCTCCTTAGATCATTATCCTGCCAATGACACAGGCCTGGGCTGGGCAGCTTTCCTGCAGGTCACCACAGGCCGGCGGTAGAGGCAGGGCCCGAGCCTGTTCAGGTCCTGCATCCCCATCTACAGCTCAGAAGGGCAGATGAGGGGTTCATAGCCCCAGGTATCCCTCAGGCCAGAGCCTCAAGCCAAGATCTTGTTTCCCCCTGGCCTCCCGCTGGTCTGTTTCCTTGGTTTTCTCTCTGGGAGGCTCTGGATCTTCACAAAATCCCTTCCTGGAAATTTGCTTGTTGCCATGAAATAATGCAAGCGCACGCGCTCCTGGGGCTGCCTAGACAACAGCAGTGTCTGTCTCCTGGAGACCTGGAGAGAGAGGGCCAGGCAGGCCTGTGCCCCCTCTCCAGCCACCCACCTCAGAGGTCATACACCTCTTCACCTCACAGCCCTGGGTAGTGACAAGTGCAAGGACACAAAGGGGGCCAGCAAAGCCTGGCTATGCGGCTGTTTGGGGGTCAGGCCCTGGCATATGCCCCCTTGGTGTTAGCGGCCTGAGACCCTGGGACAAGGAGCTTGTGTCCAGAGAAAGATCAATGGCTACACCCTGCTGGCTGCACCCTGCTGTACCACCCCCTCACCCCAGAGGCATGGGGAAGGAAGGAGGTAGGGGTGAAGGTGAGACCCTGTAGGTGGGCCCCAAGGACTGTCATCTTTAGAGAATGGGGTAGGGGGACTATATAAACAGTGACCAGGCAAAATGGATTGTCACCCAAACCCTCTCAGTCAGGTGATCCCTGTAGTTCTTCCTGCTCCTCTCCGCCCCACCGAGTGTGGTCCCTGAGCTGAGGGTCTGGTGAGGGTCCCAGCTCCCCTCTTCTCTTGCTACAGCTACCTCTGTAATGGGGCCATGACTGCTCAGGAGAAGAAGGGAATCCCAGGGCCTCCTCCTAATGAAGGAGATGAGATTGGAACACACACTGACCATCTATTAGGTAGCAGGCCCTCGGATCAGTGCTGAAAATAAACACTGTCTCTGTTGACTCTCTCAGTAGCAATCCTATGAGGTTAGATGTTTTCATGCCAATTGACAGATGGGATTCTGAGGCTCAGAGGGATTAGTGACTTGTCCAAGGTCACACAGATGGTAGATGGTGATTCAAAGCCAAGTCTATTCGGAGTTCAGTGGCTGTGGAGTCTTACTTAAAGGGCTGCTGTGAACCAGAACACGCAGCCCTCACCTTGTGAAATCTGGTACAGTTCATTCACATTCTCACTCTGCTTCAAACCCCAAGTCTCACGGCATCTCTAAAAGGGAACCCAGAGAATCCCTTGAGGCCCCTCAAAAACACAGGTATTTTAATCCAGCTCAGCTTTCTGTGTTGGCCTAGACTAACTGGTAGGAACCAGCAATGACAGATAAAAATAAAAGAGCAGGTGAAGCTTTTCCATTTCTGCTTTGAGCCCTCCAAATTAGGGCGTAGACCAAATGAGATCCACGGTCTAATAAGAAGCAAGCCAAAGTAACTTCGCCTAACTATTTCAAAGTAGAATTTGCCTTGTGTTGGATGGTATTATCTAGCTAAGTTATTCATATGGCCAGATATGTGGATCTCACCAGCCAGAAGCCAGAGAGGCCTTTAGGGCTCTGGAGCTGAGCCTGTGAGCCCATCTCCCACTCAGGTAGGGCAGCCCCTCCTCACCCACTGTAGGATGAAGGGCACGTGCCAGAGGTAGGATTGGGGCTGGAAGGAGAAGGAGTTATCAGGGCAAAATCTTTTCCTCCCACAAAGGATATCGAAATACTGGTGCTGTTTGCCAAGTCCTAGCACAGGTGTCACTTGTGCTGCCCAGTCCCTCAGCGAGGGCCTTAGGGTAGCCGCACACATGGGGCACCCCCACCCCACCCCCATGCTGCAGTTCCTCATCTAGAAGACACTAGGCTACAGGTGAGTACGAATCTTCATTGAGGCCTGAAAGCTTGTGCAATGAGGCCTATCTACCGCTAGATAAGCACCAAGTGCCTCTGCTTGGCTGGCCTCTGACCTTGGAGAGGGGTGGCAGCTGAGGGCAACATCTTTGACCTCCCTGAAGTCCCCTTTTGGCCTTTCCACCCGCTTCTGGCCTCCCTCACCAATCAAGATGCTCACTCCTGCCGTGGGTCTGTGGCCGAACAGCTGTGGGGGAGCCAGAGAAGTCATGCCCTAATGCTTCCAGGTTCTTAGCAGCTGTGAGCTCTCTGTTGCCTGGTAGTTTCAAGCCTTTCTTCTGGAATGTTCATTTTTGTCCACTGACAACATCACCATCAGCTGTGAATGCTGAGAGGCCAAGGACTTACATGTAGGCAAAATGCACTTCAGCATTTCCAGACCCAAGGCCACCACTAACCTTCATATTTGAGTTGTTCAGGCTGTTTTTCTGGTGGAAAAACCATTAACTGAGAATACGAGGGAAGGGGCCCTCAAGACTCCAGTGCAGCCTTTGTCTGTTTGTTGGAACGCAGGTAGGGATGCCAGGAAGAGGAAGATCTCCTTCAGAGACCTTGTAGCAGAGTAGGGGGAGTGATATGGACCGAAGAAAAAGTCCTGGGGTCTCCAGAGCTGCTACAACCCATAGTGGCTTCCGTGCCACATAGGCCAAATCTCCAGGTTTCTGGACCCACTGCCCGCCTGCATCAGCATTGTCTGGGTGCTTGTTAAAATGGGATGTTCCTGGGTCCCACGCTACACAATGATCTGAGGAGAGGAAGAAGGGCAAGGAGTCTTTGAGCTAACAGTCTTTGAGTCTTCTGCCCGCAGGTGACACTTATACCCTCAAGTTTGAGAACCACTGCCCTGTGTACTCAGATCAGACCCAGATTGGTGGATGGGATGGGAGGGTAGGGGCAGCTATATCAAAGAGCCTTTTCCTTAGCCAGCTGCCCCACCCCTGACATTCACAGAAGCAGCATTTCTCTCAGTATCATGGTGTCCTTGCAGAAGAATGAGTTGTCAGGCCTGAGGGAGAAGCAGCCTGTCCTCCCAGGGCCTCACTCCAGAGCTTTCTTCCCCCGTAACCTTGCCTGGACCTTGCCCTGCGGGACTCTGGCCAGGTTGATAGCATGGGAAAACCCTGTGGGAGCCTGGGAGCAGAGGAGGCAGAGTGGGAGGTGCCCCTGAGGGCTGGGAGTGCATCCTCCCCAGGGGTGCTGTCTGACGTCCCCCCAGCAGAGGCCTTAGGTTCCTCTCCTCAGGGTGCCCACTGCACCCCATTCCAACACACCCACCCCCTCCTGGCCCACCTCTACACTTCTGTGCCAGGTAGGCCCTGCCTTGCCAGCCTCCAAATTTGTATTCATCTTTCAAAACCAACCTCAGCTCCCCCACCTTTTCTGTGAACCCTTCCTGCCGCCCTGACAGAGAACGGATCTCTCCCTCCTGTGGTGCCTGAGAGGTGGCAGGTCCCTCACAAGGTCACGTCCTTCATGTCCAAGGGCCTTCCCGTGAGCGCACAAAGCCTCCCTGCAGGCCTTTCCTCTCCTTGTCGAGAGCAGCCGCAACTCAGAGTAGGTATGCAGGGAAGCTGGTTCTTAATTTGGTCTGTGGTCTAGAGGTAGTTCAAGGCTTGCTTTTTCTCTGACAATGGTTTGGGTGGGTTTTTATTATCTTGTTTTAGAAGTGAAGCAAGACCAGCTCAGTGACACCTTCAACACTTCAAGTAGGCTATTTCTATTTTGACATGCTATTTCCTATGCTGATTGCAATTTGTGACTATTTTATTTGTTTTTCTTGGTTTTCGCCCTGTCTGCCCACTAGAGTATGCATGGGGACATGGCGCATTCAATTCCCTACTGAGTATTCAGAGACAATGCTGAGTGAGCCCTATGAGGTGTTTCAGAAATGTTTACCGACCAAGAGAATAGGGCATCAAGATTAGTTTTTGTAAATCTAAACATTCTTGTGAATTATGAAAGGATAGATATGAAATTAAATCGTTGGTCCTGCCCCAATGTACTCATTCGACAGGTAATTCACTCTCTCAGTATATAGTTTTCAAATCAAATGCAGGTACCTTACTGACCCCTGGCCTCAACTTCCATAGGCTCATGCCTCATTCTGATTCTATGCAACTCAAGCCACTAGGTATGAAATTTGATTGGTTTGGAGGTGACCCTGCCACAGTGGCAGAAGTTAGTATACATGCAGGAAAGGACAGGGAAGCAACAGGCTGGGGAGGAGGAAAGGTCTGGGCTTTCTTAGCCAGGAACCTCAGGCTACTCTACAAACATACTGGCCACCTCTTGGGCTGAGAGCTCACACAGAAGCCTGAAGCACGGATGCACCAGGTCAGATGTGCAGTCCTGAAAGAGTCATCTCACCCACTGGGGGAGAGCATTCCAGGCCAACAGCTACCCCAGTGCATAGGGCTCATCTCTCAATAGCAATGCCCTCTGGCCCCAGCCTGCTGGGTACCAGGTATTGGCTTGCACAGGATCTTTGTGTCATTTGGAAAAGGATGACTCATTGTCCAGATGGACACAGCCCAACCCAGGATGGGTTAGCCCCCATTCACACCTCAGCCCACACCTGCACAGCGATACGCAGAAGCTCTGACCCCAGGAAAGTCCCCAAAATTTGTAGGAAAAGGAAAGGCAGACACAGTACATTCTCCACAAAGCCCCTTCTCTGGGTCTTCCCCAAGCATTCCATCCCATTCTGGCTCCACTATATCCCAGCTGGAAGAACCCTGGGCCACTCACCCCCTCAGTAGGACCTTAGACCCTGGACTCTGGAAGGGGCTGAACCTGCCCCACATCCAAGGATTCTAAGTCAAGTTTCTAGCTGAAGCGAAGGATTGGCAAGGTTGTCCAACCTGGCTCCCCTTCAAAGCCTGGCTCAGGCTCTTGCCCACACCTCTCTGCCCTCTGTCCCCACACCTCCCCACAGTGTTTACCTCGCAGAAGGAGGCAAGCTGGGAAACTCCCCAGCTGCCTGCCGCCAGCTGAATATAATTAGGCCTGCCGCTCCCACAGAGGCGACACTGTGTGCTTGCCAAGCTCCTGCCTTCTGCAGCTTGTTGGCAGCGCCTCAGGGCAGTCGAGCCTCCCAGCCTGTCTCCACTCAGGGAAAAGCAAGAACAAGAACAGAAGAAGATGGGAATGAAGCCAAGATGGAGAGGCCAGAGCTGGGGCTGGGTCCTGGAGCCCAGCAGAGACCTTGGAGTGGCTGTCTCCCCAGATTCACCCCTCAACCATTTCAGGCCCCCTGCAGGGGGTCGTGGAGCAGAATCGGGGGTGGGGATGTATTTCTGGGTATCTCCAGCCAGCAGCTGTCCTCAATGGCTGGGGATTTCCACAACAGAAGCCTCCTGTAGGGGCTGGCCACAGGGGCCTCAGCTGTCCCCAACGATGTTTCAAGTGGTTTTGCTTTTGAGGAACCCGCTGCCCAGGACTTCGAGGGCCTCTCCTGGCCCATGCCTGTCTCAAGGCCTCCACTGGCCACAGCCGCATTCCCCAATACCCTCATTGCTCACTGGCTCCTGACCACTCACTTGCTGCTGGTCCTGGGCTCCTCAGCCAGGGAGCGATGCCAGGCTCTGCTGAAACTCTGGAAGGTGGACAGAGCCTAGTGGTTGCTCTGAGGTCCGAGCATCCAGCAACAGCCTGTCGCTGCCCGGCAGTGACCCATAAACTCCAAAGGCCCCAAATGCACACCATTTACCCACATGTCCCCAAGGACCCTAGCCCACTTAAAGAAATGCTGGCCCATAGCTGTCACTTCAGGGACCAAGCAGGAGAGAACAAGAGCAAACCCTTCTCACTGTTGGGGCAGCCTGGCATGGTCACAGGGTTTATCTCCATATCAACCGGGTTTTCTCCCGCACACAGCCAGGGCACCGTGACCCAACCGGGCTGAAGGTTTTTTTTTTTCTTTTTTCTTTTTCTTTTTTTGAGGGATTCATGGGCTGGGCCGCTCTTTCTGGGGCTTATCGCTCTTTTTTTATTCCCATCCCCCTGCACGCCTCCCCTTTAGCAACCATCAGCTTGTTCTCTGTACCCATGACTCTGTGTCTATTTTGTTTTGTTTATTCATTTGTTTTGTTTTGTTTTGTTTTTTAGATTCTACACATGAGTCAAATCATATAGTATCTGTCTTTCACTCACTGACTTATTTCACTTAGCATAATACTCTCTAGGTCCACCCAGCCTGAAAGCAAAGGCCCATTGGCCAGTGCTTAGGACGCTCTTGACCCTGTGAGCACTGTAAACTCTTAACAGGACATCATTTCCTACAAAGGTCCACTTAGTGCTAGATATCTAGGCAGTTCTCACAGTTTACAAATGCCTCCTTTATGTTCCCTGACCAAGCCAGCTACGTCTCACCTCAGGGCCTTTATACTCTCTGTTCCCCCTGCCTGGATGGTTTTCCCTAGTTCATTACATGGCTGGCACCTTCATCTCCTGCCAAGTGAAGTATTATCTTTTTCATTTCTCTCATTGAACATACAGCCATTTAAAAAAATCCTAGATATCTTTTTATCATGTATCTTCTGCCACTAGAATATAAATTCCATAGGGCAAAGGACCTTTTCTCTTCTGCTCACTATTATTTTCTACCACCCAACACAATGCACAGTGCATAATGGGTGCTTAATAAATGTGTATCGAATGAATGAAATGCCAACATATCTGTAAGCCTATGGCCTGGCCCATTCCTCTCCACCAGGAACTGATCACTTGATCATTCTGGAGCTTCATTTGAAAATTTGAAAATGGCTATTTTGATTTCTAGAGGATCTTCTTAACAATGAAGCTGCTTCATTCAAGGGACTTTACCCCTGACCCTTCTCTTACTGAGACGTGAGGAGCAGTCCGGGTTCACGGGCGTTGTAATATGATGCTGGAAGGGGCTGAATAGACCACTTGATCTATGTTTTTGCTGATAATGATCCCATCTGCTTAGTGCTGGCCATTCAGACAAGAAGCAGAAGCTTCCCATCTATGGCCCCTTGACCTCTTTCCCAGCGTGGTTTTCTGCGTGTGCGAATGGGAGGAGCAGCCACTTCCTTTATGGTTTGTCTTACGTCCAGTTCAATTTGAACCTTGACACTCAAAACAGGAGTGAGGAGAGCAAGGGGAGATGATCTAGAATCTTATTTTCCCAGTGCTGTCTCAGCTCCTCAAGATTCAGCAAAGCAGGATGGTTGAGAAGTTATCCACTGGGTATTCTGGAAATCCACAAAAGGCAAGATACACCAACATCTCTGGGTAACTGCTCCGGCCAGGACCTGCCTGCTTGGGAGAAGTCTCAAGGACTGTCAGGAAGGACCCTCCCATAAACCACCCGGGAGGGAACAGAACCTCACCCGGGAAGCGGGGTCAGAATCAGAGGACGTGGTTGTGCTGTGGCGGTGGCCTCCTCCATTCCAGGCACTGGAGAGACGTCCAGCCTCAGACATGGGTCCTGACCTGAGAAAGAATCTTGACACCACTGTTGCCCTTGGGAGGCAGGTGGCACAACAGCCATGCAGAGAGAAAAAGCTTATCCCCCACAGCCCAACTTCCCTGGTGCTGCCAAAGTGGCTGCCTTGTCCCCTGCCCCTTCCTCTCCCAGGCCCCCAGCACAGGTGCCCACCAGATTCTGTCGGTTCTTTTTACCACCTCCCAGGCTCCCTGCCCTCTCTTTCCGGTCCTTGACTCTCCTGAAGACACTATCACCTTAAGCCCCCACATGGTGACTCTGACACCAGTCCTCTCTCTAACCTCTTCTCACCCCTCAGTGAGATAAATATTCCTGTACTGCCTCTTGGGTAAAATCCTAACTCTTCAGCCACCCGTCAGAGCCTTTCCCAAGCAGCCCAGACTGTCCTCCTAGCCTCATCACCGGTGCCTCTCTACATCCGTCTGCTTGTTCTGCAGATATACCATTTGTCCACCTGCTCATTCACTTATTTATATTTACCATGATCAGAGCTTATAGGGATAGAAATTACCTTTCCTTTTGTAAAGGGGCGGGAACAGAGAGCGAGGTGGTGACCCATATATCCATTGACAGGTGCTGATATGTGAGGTGGACTTGGACTTTAAACAGTTTTTAAGTAGTTTCCTCTAACTGCCTTTATTCTCAGTGCCTTTCTCTTGGTCCCTCTCACTGTCTTTCTCTTGATACCCTTTGTCTCTCTTAGGTTCTCTCACTCTCTGCCTCTGAGAGAAGACCATACTCTATCTATGGAGTGTTACCCTTTTTTAACAAAATTTCCTTTTGGTTCTAAAAAAAATTTTAACGTATTTCTTGACTAAGAAACTAATTTTGTTATGTCGGCGGGCTTATAAAATAATGTATTTAAAACCCATTTTCAAAAATAAATTATTTTGAAAAATAACATACATTAGAGCAAATAGCTTATTTATATTGATTATCCCAACATTTAACAATAACAGGAGCAATTTTATTCTTGGTACTTTAATCACTTAAATATTATTTTTGTACTTTAATTACTGTCTTAACTGTATCTGTCTCTAAATACCCCACCACTGACATTTTTCTGAAAAATTCATTACTTTCAACATGGGCTTATTATTTTAATTTTTCATAAAATTGCATGTAAGAGCCTTTAACATTGTACTTTAAAGTTAATAAATTTGACATTTTTGACACTTTTAATTGACTCTTCTTTGTAGATCATAATATCTTCAAATGAGCATTTGCTCTCCATGTAAATACCAAGGTACCTGGTAAATTCAGAGAAATTCTGTTAAGAAGTGACCATTTTTAATTATGGTTTTTTATACTGCAGTTTTAAATTTTTTCATGGGCTCTGAGTTTCTAAAGGAACACTTAGCAGCTGGGAGGAGTGTAGAGGTGAGAGTGCCAGCTGGGAGTGAGCTTTATTAGCTGTGTGGCCTTGGGCAGGGGCTTCCCCCTCTGAGCTTTAGTCCCTCCTCTGTAAGGCCCTACATTCAATCCTGCAGGCATGACAATACTCACGGTAAGGCCCAGCACAATGTTGACACTTAGAGGTGCTCAATGAATAGATATTATTGTTATTCCCAGGTGCCAGCCTCACCTGGACGGTCACTGCTCTCACGATAGGCCTGCTCCATCCAGCCTCCCTTAGGCCTGTGGAAAGTTTTAGTCTCACACAGCAGCCTCTAACAATAACAGTCACAATTCACGTGTTAGTGTTTACCATGTACCTGGCACTGTTCTAAGCACTTTACATGGATATTAACAAATTTAACTCTCATAATATCTTCTCTAGGATAGATAAAATTATTTCACCGTATTACAAATGGCAATGCCTAAGGATACCCAGTTAGTAAGTAGTGGAACTGGGCTGCATGCCCTGGCAAGCTAGCTCCTCTGCTTGCAAACTGTCTCAGAGATCTCCCCTTGTCCCTCCAGATCCTCTCCCTGCACCTTCTCCATTCAGCACTGTGTCCGGAAGAGGCCCATCCATCTGACTGATTTTGGGCCACAGGCCCCCTTGCCCTCTGGCTGCCTTTGGTGTCGGCCAATGGGGAGCCCAGGAGAGATCAAAGGGAGGGAAGAGGGGAAAGCCTGCATTAATTCCCCTGATGCCCTTGCTGCTAGGTCACCCAGCTGTCTGTGACCAGGGAAGCAAGTTCACAGCTTCTGTCAGGCAGCCTCTTCCAGTGAGAAGTGTGGATCCAGTCAGAAGTGTGGGCACTGTCGCTATCACCGCAGGCTTCAGGCTTCAGCAGCGGCCCCGTGCCTTCTTCCCCTTCACATCTTCATAAACAGTCCCTTTGTAAGTGAGCCGGCTACCACCCTGTGCTGCATCTCAGGCATTCATCTAGCAAGGCTTAGCTTGTCCTTGGGCCTTGGCAGTTTGCTGCTTCTTTTATTTTTAATTTTTCTTACTTATTTTTTGAAAAGATTTCAATGGGTTCAAAAAGATATGCAGTAAAAAAAGTCTTTCATCCTCTCTTGAACATCCAGTTCTCTCCACAGGCAACTAATGATATACTTTTTTTTTTTTATTGTAGCTAAATATACATAATATAAAGTTTGCCATTTTAATCATTTTCAAGTATATAGTTCTGTGGCATTAAGAACAGTCACGTTGTTGTGTAACCATCACCACTGTCCATTTCCAAAACTTTTTTATCTTCCCAAACTGAAACTCTGTCCCCATGAAACACAAAGTCCCTGAAAGGGTTTTTTGGGAATCTTCCAGAGACATTTCATGCATAGTCAAGCAAATACGTATAAATAAAAACACAAAAGGTAGTTTATTTTTTACACTGTCCACATCTGGCTTTTTTCACTTAATAATGCATCTTAGATACCATTTCTCATAAATATTTAATGTAATTTCTCCTCCTTCTGCTAAACTTTTCCTTCGATGAATATTCTCTGTAAATTCTCTGTATATTCAGGTCTTCCCACATGGATGGAAACTGGGTGTTTTCAGTCTAGTGCTATGGTTCACTTCTCACCTCCTGTTTTCTCTCCAGGCTCATGACCTTTCTGTAAGGAAGACCATCCACTGCCATGACTTCAGGGCCTTTCAGTCCTCTGTTTCTGACTTGCTGACCTTTCTCAAGAGATTAACTGCTCCTTCACCTCTGGCTCTGCAATGACCCCAGCACATGTCTCTTTAGGGCTCCGTCTCTTAGGCCCAGCACGCTCCTGGTGATCTGTGTTCCAGATGTGACAGACCACAGTTACACACGTTAATCAGGGAAGGCATCGATGGCTCCACGGTGTCCATGAGTGGGCTTGTCTTCCTAACACCAGCAACTAGGGAGCACCCACACTGCACCTGCAGGGGTGAGGGCCTGGCTCGTGTCTGCCCAGGCGAAGAACTCAGCACTGGACTTTTAGACTTTATTCAGTCTCAGCTGAATTTGCTGGCACCTACTCTAGGAGGCAAGGCCCCTGGTTGCCTATTTATCTTTCCATCCACACTCGCTATTGTTTTTCCTTTTTAACGCTTGCATCATCAGCTCCACCTTCTAATTTAAAAAAGAAGTATAGAAAAAAGAGAAAGGAAATGGTAGAGAAAACCCCTCTTTTCTAAAAAAAAAAAATCATAACTCAAGATTTATGCTAGATGGGGCAGGATCAATTACAATAAAAAGTGATTTTCATATAATACTGCTAATAACAGAGGGCACATGTTTTATAAATACACAGGTAATGCCCATGGAGCCCCCACCACCTGGTAAGTACTGTACTGTTTTTGTTTTTGGTTTTTTCCTCACTTTACTGACACAAAAAGAGGCTCAGAGGAGTCAATGCCAGAGGTGGGGCAGGACCCTCCTCCTGACTCCAAATCTTCACCATGGCCTACATTCCTCAGATGAGTTTGGCCTGCACACACACCCCCCCACCCCAGGCCTACTGGTGGATAGTGTTGCTCAGAGACGTTACTGAGGAGAGGGTTCGATAACAGAAAAGAGCGAGAGGCAGCAAGACCCTGGGAGCAACTGACACAGATGTGCAGTAAGGGACTGAGAAACTAGGTCAGCTTGAAGGCTGAGCTCAGAGGGGCTGCTGGAGGGGACACATAGAAAAGGTTGGAGGGCTGGAGATGAGCTAAAAAAAAAAAGTCCATGTGCTGTCCTGAGAGTTGCCCCTGCCTGGGAAAGAGATAGAGGGGCAGAGAGAGGGGGTCCTGAGCAGGGAGAACACTCTTGGTGTGCATGTGGCTGGATTATATTGCAGTCTCCACTTCTAGGAAATGTGGGACTTCACAAAAAGGACCTTGTCCCTCATGACCAAAAAACTGAGAGGTGGAGATTTGATTCGGCTGCAGGAAAAGTAAAGATGGAACCAGGGGTGTGATAGGGATGGGATAAAAACCCCGTGTGGAATGAAGCGTTAAGTTTAAATGAATAGTGGTGCCTGTCACCTCCCTTCAGCTGAGGTCTGAGTTTCTTATACATTATCCAGTCCCCTGGCCTGAAGAAACACCAACAAAGAGGGACAGAGGCTGGAGGAGACAAATTTGGGCAGGGAGGTCTCATCCCAGACTGTGCTCTCTGGAGAAAAACTTTTCCTCTGGTTCTTTGGGAGTCAGCTGAGGAAAGTCTTCGGGAGAAAGCAGAAGCTTAGGAAGCCATCTGGGGGACACCTTAAGTACCCCATCACTGATGCCCCACCCTTCCCAGTCTTCTTGGAAAGCACCAAGGACAAGGACAGCCTGGCTTATTAAAACCAACAGGTGCTTTAACACCACACATCCCAAGTGCCCAGACGTGCCAGGCCCAAGGGGGTAGGTGCCACAGAGGATAGCGAGATGGGCCAGCCCCACTCACTAAGGCCTTCTAGAGAGGGAACACAAGCAGGCACACAAACCACAGCAGCCTCAGATGGTGCCAGATGAGGGTCTAAGAGAGAACAGGCCTGGAATCGTGATGCCTGCAGCTCAGAGTTGTTGGGAGAGACTCTGGGAAGTACACAGGGTTTAACACACATTTGCTTTTGTCCTGAT